>PVJA010002688.1:0-103794 GCA_004027025.1 Myocastor coypus | reverse complement strand
AAAAAAAAAAGTAATGTGGATTTAGAAAGGTTAATGTTTAGTTGTTTGATCAATCTTATATACCTATACGTATTAATCTAAACTGATCCGATGATGAAAATATGTAATATAACCATTGTTAAATTTAAACAATAAAAGAATTGAAAAAAAAAAAAAAGAGAAAAGGCCAGTACAGAAGCAGAAATGCAGGTATTATTCCATTACGTACTCTCTCTTCCTTCTCCTCTTCTTTCTCCTCATCCTCTTCCTTTTAGTGTTTCCCATCTGTCCTCCCATATCATGCTCCTCAGGGCAGAGCCACTCAGGGTGAACCCAGAGCCTCCCACACTGGGTCTTCTCCCCAGGCACTGGACCAACACACCGTTACCTGGGAGGAGCCCAGGATACTACAGTCTTGAGGCCCTGGGGCTAAAGAGAGGCTTTGGCTCCCTGGGTTCCCTACTAGGCATGGATGGCGCTGCCAATCCCGCTGGGAATGCACAGGACACCCACATCTGATGCCAGCTATGCCCAGAATCTGTCACAAGGCAAGCAGGAGGAGAGGAGGAGTGGGGTAAGACTCCATGTGACTTAAGGCTCTGATGCAGAGCTCATCCATGCTCCATGGTCTCTGATTCACTTTCAGAACATAGGCTGAAAGGTTATGAAGACTTTGCAGATGGCAATCTCAGAACATGACCCAAGTACGGGCCCCTCTGCCCTGGCTGTCCACTGTGAGGCCAGTGCTAGTGGCCTGTGGAACTTGCTGGGAGAGATGGATTGTCTTACTCACTTTCCCACGGCTTGGATGAAATACCAGACACCCACAACGTACAAGCAAAGAGGTCTAGTTTGGTTCACGGTCTCAGGGGAGCCAGTCCATGCGCAGGTGGCTCCAAGTCAAGAGCATCATTGTAGAAGGACAGGACAGAGCAAAGCTGCTTAGCTTACGCGGAAGGACAGCAGAGCAGGGAGTAGAGCCTGAGGAAAGGGCAAAGGACTAGATACAGACCCCAAGATCACATGCCCCCGGCCCACCCAGACATTCCTAGGCTCATGCTTTACTAACCTACTGAGCCTCTCTTAATCCAGTAAAGCTGAGGATTCACGATGAATGACCCTAGGGATGAAGTGCCACCTGATGAGGACAGACACAGCCCACCCGTGGTCACTACCAGGTGACCTCCTGAACTCACCATCTCAAGCCCCATGGACCCTCTTATCAAAGGCCCTCAAAAGGCACAAAGGAAGTGACTTGCCCCAGTGGATGGACATGACCCTCAGCACCCTGCTCCCCCTTGAGATTCAGAGAGAAAGGGGAGGGAGAAGGAGAAAAAGGAAAAAGATCCTGGATTGTTCCCAAAGTGTATTTACTTGAAAAAAGCAATCTGAAAGCCCAAGAGGGCTTGGTGGCTGTGACTTGGCCTTGTCACATACACGGATCTCGGCTGGAACTGCAGGGCTCTGCCTTAGGTCATGCTCACGGTGGCATAGCTCTAGCTCCATGGTGGGTGAGTGCTGGGCTTCTTCTCCTTATTTCTTCCAATAGGCGTCTTCAGTGAGTGTCTCTCTCACACCTCAGGGGCAAAGGTCTGCAGCCCAAGGGACAGATTCCCAGGGACACAGCACAGGCACTTGCATGTCATTCCTGTCCTTCCAGCGGGCTGCATGCCGCCTCACAGGTCTGAGTTCTTCTATCTCTCAGCCACCTTTCCGGATCTATTTCTCCAGTTAACAAAGCTACTGACTGACAACTGTGGCTGTGCCACCCCTCTGAGAACAATGCTGTGGGGGACTTTGATGGGCCAGAAACCTACAGGGGGTCCGGGAATTTGTGACTTCCTGCACTGTGGGGTGGAGCTTCTGCTGGTGGCCTTGAAGGCTGAATTTTCTTGAGGCATCAGCACTTACGGGGTGACAAGTACAAACACTAAGGGTGTCTGTCTCCTCAATACTGCCAGCATCCAGAGTGTGGGAAAGATAAGAGCCTAGGCCCGAGGGGCAGGGTCACTCTGGCCTGGAGAAAAGTGTTCTAGCCTGTGGAAACCAAAGTGCCAAGGCTCTTACTTCTGTCCTTTGATGATCAGAGGGACCAACTGTTCTAGAACTTTCTAGAATGACTGCTGTGATCTCACTTGTTCCCAGCAAGGAAACATCCAGCAATAAGGAAAATCAATGCCAAGTTGTGTCAGGCAGGGAATTCTCTCTCTGGATCCCTGTGGAGATAAAATCTTTTCTGCCTGGTCTGCCCAGGTCACCTGGAATCAAGCAAAGCAAGCTGGAGTAGGCTGGGTTCCCTTGGGGCCTGTGAGCACAAGCCGTGTGAAGCTTAGCAAACAGCTGGGCCTGCAGAAGGCTACCAGGAGGACCAGCAGAGGCCTTGCCAGACTAAAGTCTTGTGGCAGCTCTAGGACCAGAAACTGGACTTGTTGGGTTATCTGGAATATGCTGAAAGCAAAGGGTTGACTCAGACTGAACAAGGTCTTAACACTAGTTCTGGTACTACTACTGCTGCTGATTATGGCCTCGCTGATGCTAATAGCAGAGTGCACACTTTGGAGCCTTGTTTTACTAGGACCAAAACCAAGCACTTTGTGTGCTTTACCCTGCCGGACCCCCTGATAGCCCCCATCAAACCAGTCCTATTTTTATCTTCACTGTACAGATGAGGACACTTTCCATGAGAAAGCAAGTTAGATGACCAGGTAATAGGGCATATGGGGGTCCCTGACACCTGAGGGGCCCTGTCAGGCCCTGAGCCCCCCACCCACCAGGCCTGCTACTTCTTGCTCATTGCTGCCATCGCTGCCCAATTACTCAGGCCAGTTCACTAAATCCTCTGCTTAATTCTCAGACACCCTATGTCTGATTCATTAGTTAATCCTGAGATCTGTGCCTGAGGATGGCTCCACAGCATGTCATTTGCTGTCACCCCCAACTTCCCCTGCACTGGTCATAGCAAGCGCAGCTGATCCTGTCACAGACAACGCCCCAGTCCTTGGGGCATAGCAAGGTCATTCCTGATTGGCTCCTGGTGTGCACTGCAGCTCAGAGGGCTGTCTCTCCATGCAGCTCTCCCTTGAGGACCCGTTGCTAGCTATGTCCTGAATGTGTGACTTCACTACTCCCGGAGAAAGAGCACTCCCACAGGCTTCTGTGTCTCCTGTCCTCTTGGAAGATGCTGGTCACAAGGTCCCTCCTAACTCCAGCAGCAATGGGAACTACAATTATCATGAATGCAAGAAGCCTCCCCGGGGACACAAGAGGGTGACATGAGCTACTGCCGTAGCCACTATAGACCCAGTCTCCATCCTTGCTCTCATAGCTTTTCAACAGCCCGGGCTAATGTCCCTGTGTCCTCTCCAGCCCTGTAACCCCTTTTCCAATGAACACCAGAATTGTGGGATGTGGCTATAGCTGGAGGTTGATCAGACATGTGGGGCTAAAGCAAGGCTGATTCTCTGAGCCAGCCCTGAGAACATGTTGTGTCTGAAGAAAGCCGTGTGAAGATGCTCCAGCTCTGAAAGCACAGAGTGCCGGAGTAGGGCCAAGCAAATATATTGCTAGACAGAAGAGTTTCAGCTGAAAGAACCCTCCTGTAAGTCTGAATAAATGCACTGCAGTCATTGCATAGCTTTTTACTCCCACCAGAGAGGAGGCCCCACCATCCCACCTCTGGAATTTCAAGAGCTATACTAGATCTGTGGCACAGGATAATTTCTAAAATATAAACCAGAGCCCTTCACTCTTAGGCCCAACACCCTCAAATGTCTATCCCATAATGATAAAAGTGAGAGTCCTCACCCAAGCCTACAAGGCTCGAGGACAAGCAGGCCAAACCTGCCTCTGCCTGTCTTTGCCAATAAAGTTTTATTGGCAGAAGGCTTTATGCATTCATTTACATGTTCCTCAGCATGTGGCTTTCATGCTGCAATGGCAGAGCTGAGTAGCTGTAGTGGAGATCATAAAGCAAGGAGGCAGAAGCTTCTGCTGGCTCACTCTTTACAGAGACAGTGCCGGCTCCTGCTGCTCTGGCCTCTTCTCACCTGCATACCTGGGTCCTCTCCTCCTCGTCTCAGCACTGCTCATTTCTCGCCACTCTGCCGTTTTCTTCTCCAGAAACACATCCCTGTGACTCCCAGCCCCAGTCAAAACAGTATGGGCACTAACCCTCTTGCAGGGTGCATTAGCCACGACAATACAATAGCCCATGGTCCTGTGTCCCGAGGCTTTCCACACACTAAGGCCTATGAGTCCACAATGTAGGACCAACCAACCCTGGGTGGTCTCAGAGCCTTGAAAATCATCTAAAACCCTTGTCTTCTGGGTGTCTCTTTTCAAGTTGACCAGTGACCTCTTGGGGGCACACTTTTAGTTTTTGATCTGAGCTCTACAGAGACCACAGGAGCTTGCAAAATTGCTTTATGCCTGAGGACTTTTAATGTTTGTGTTTGAGGGTCAAGAACAATAGTAGTTTTGTGGGCTCTGTGTGTGTGTGTGTGTGTGTGTGTGTGTAACGGTGCCAACATCCTCCAGTTAGCTCTGGGAGGCTGACTTTGAGCATCTCTACTGCCCCGGAGGAGAAAAATCTTCTATAGCTTTGAAGTTGACCAAATAGGATTTCTGAGAAGGAAGTCACAGCCCCTTGGGGAGTATCACAGGCGTGTGGAGAGCGGCCTACTCCAGGGCTGTGTCAGGCCTGCAGGGCCAGAGCTCTCCCACTGGGATACATAGGAGTGGAGCAGGCCCGGTGCGCAGCATGCCGGAACCACCTTTCAGGCAGGCACAGTGAGTACCGAGCATCCGTCTTCAGATAGATGGCACAGCCTATGCAGCAGGGTCCTTGCTCTTTCTGCAGAGGCCACCGCACCTCCAGGCACAGCCTGGAGGCAAATGACAGGCAGTGGGTCAGCAGAGAGGGTTGACCAGGGCCCTGCCCCCCACTTGTCCCTGCTCCAGCCGCCTTCATACCCAGAGAACCTACTGCCTGGCTGCCTCCTGGGCATGGCCCCCACCACTCAGGCCTTGGTTTAGCTGCTCCAGGCCCTTCCATAAGTCCTCAGTCTCTGTCCTGGGATTCCCCAAGTTCCTCCTCTGTCCCTACCCAGGAACCTCAGCTTGGCCTGGTATCTCAGGCTACCTGTGCTCTGCAGTCAGGTCACCCCTTCCCTCCTGTGTGTCCACCCTCTCTAGCTGGCAGGGGCTGGCTGTCACTCAGGGCCCCAGCTTGGTCCACCCCTGCCAGGCCACACTGTCCCCATCTCCCCATGCCTCTTCTTTTTTCGGGGAACATCAGGTCTGTGTTCCCTGGCCGCCTCCAGTTCACCTCCTTCCAGCCATGCCCAGCTCCTATAGATATTCCACCTGAGCACACCTGGAGCTGCAGCGGCTAGAACTTCTCTCTCCGGGAGGCTCGGGGAAGCCAGCACACTGCTTCTTCCTCTTCACCCTTTGATACCCTGGAGTTCCAGTACTGTCTCTAATGCAGATGATAGGTTCATGTTCACCAAATGAATAAATGTTCTGAGAACAAGACCATTCCTCTAATTTACACTAAGGTGTAAATAACTAATAGGATTTCCTAAATAGTATTTCAGAAACACCTGATAGCACTGTAGTGGCATGAAGATAGTGGAAAAGAATAAGAAACGTACACCAAGGAGGGCTCAGGCCATGGCTCTGGCTGCTGCAGACACTGGTGGGAGTTACCAACTGAGATCAGGAATTGGGTTAGGGATAGTCTTTGGTAGGGCCATCTCCCAGAGCTCTGTGCAGGGGACCAGATGTGTGGTGGCAGGAAGAGCTCCCAGGGTTAGCACATGCCTGGCAAAGAGCTGGGCTGAAGAGAGCCCATGCCCCCCTTTGGGGATGAGTTGGGCTTAGCCTTGGGAGAGACAGAAGCGAATACCCACACTCTGCGCCCAGCCTGGAAGCTCCCCTACCCATGGCTCGATGGAAAGCAGGCGCTGGCAGGTTGCCAGGCTCCTGCTCAAGCACAGCTGCCAAACTCTGTGTCTGCTGGCACTGGCACAGAAGAAAGGCTCAGCAGGCCCTGGATGCCCTCAAAGGCGGCCGCTCCAGCCTGGTGACTGTGCAGAGCACATCAATCCTTGAGGTTCATTAAACTTTGGGGCTGGCTGTGCAGAGGGAAGAAAAGACCTGTCGCGAATTTCCCAGAGGGGCAGGAGGGCAGGGAGAGAAGGTCAGGTGAATAGGAAGGACCTGGGGATCCAGGTGAGGGTGGGGTGAACCAGGCAGGAGTGGGGACACTGAGAAATGTTAACTTCCTGTCTCATCATGGCCCAGCAACCATCGCTGCCCCTGCTGTCACATGCTGAGGAAAGGAAGCCAGAAACAGTAGGTGCTTGTGGAGCTGGGGCAGGTGAGAGGACAGAGCACCACAGCCAGGAGGAGTGGCTTCCTCTTGCCTGTGACAGCCACATGTTTCCATGTAGGTGGGTACCTACCTATGGCAGGCTGTCAGACAACCCTGTTGGAGAGGCTCATGGTTACTTAGAGGGCAGTGCGGTGCTCCCTCCCTCTCTGGTCTTTTTCACATAGTGACATCCTATAGCAGCCCCTTAGGGTCTTCCTAAGCCCACCTACCCACACAGGTGCCAACCTGGCATCAGATGAGTGACTCCCAAGTTGTTCTTGGTGACCCTCCTCCCAGCTTCTCCCTGACCATCTGACTTTTCAGCCCTGCCCCTCTCAAGAGCAACCTCCACTGTCCCTGTCACTGCCAGCTCATCTGTCTTGACCTCTCCCACAAATGGCTATACAGTGCAGGCGCCCGGCACCTCACTTTGCTCCACTGCAGAAACACATCAAGCACTTTCATCACTTTCACTGGCAGTTTGTGCAAGGTGTTCATCTGTGTTGCTGGAGTATCCTTCTGCCCTCCTGCCTTGTGCAAGGGGCAGGTGTGTGGGAGGAAACCGGCGGTCTAGTGAAGGAGGCCAGGCTGGGTCCTGCTGGTCAGTGATCCTAAAGGTAGCTCGTGCAGCACAGCTCCTGGAAGCCTTGAACCGTGTGTGGAATTCCACGGCCTTCTGGTCAGTGTTATCCCCTCTGACAACTGGAACACACTAACTAGATTAAAAGATTGTCTCTATTTACACAGATCAGTCACATCATGTGCTTGCTGGTGTTGGCATACAGAAAATGTCTTAAATAGAGCGTATTTCCAAGTATTTCACATAATGTGTGTTTTCTATTTGCTCAATAACTTTCTGATCTGTTTGAGTTCATAAATGGGGCACGGGCCTGTGCACTAATCTTCACCTTGGCTAGTTCTGGGTTTCTTTTCTTGCAAGACAGCAATGAGATAACATTGTACAGAAATTCCAGTGGGTGGAAGTCCCTAGCACAGAAGAACGGTATTCAGGATGTGCCAGCAGCCCTGGTGCCCACCTCTTTTCCCTTAAGCTGCGCCCTCTGCTTGCATACACTATGGTCCATGGCACCGAGTTAGGACCTCAGTCGGTTTCCAGGGCGCATGCTATGTTTACTTGGTTTTCCTGCTACACAGCAGCTGCTTCCCTTCCTAGTGCCACCTCACCATCTTTACGGGGATTGATCTCCCTCTGGATGAGGGTTCCAGGAGGCCAGCGCAGCCATCAGCATCTGGCTGGGATCACAGTATGCTTTTAGTGGGGCTGTTGCAGGGACCAGGGTACTTCCAACGTTGTCATCATCTAGGGGCGCCATGGGCACTTGGAGCAGAGTCCAACAAAGGCAGGCAGAGGCCAGCTTTGGGGGGAAGAGGTTAGTGGCCTTCACCCTCGCTCAGAGTAGAATTTGCAACCAAGTAGAAGAAAACACATGGACAGGGCTTGGGAGGACCACAGACTTGGGACTGGAGACCACACCTGCTAGGGCTTCCCTCCCTGCCTTGTGCTGGGGGCTCCTGGTCCCTACACTGCTGCCTGTAAGCACAGGCAGGGACTGTGGGGTGCACACTGTGGAGGTGTTGGATGGGTATGCGGACGTTGGGAATTGAAATAACACATGCTGGGAGATTCTTTTCCCCTTAGTTGTATCTTTAAATTTAACTGCCCGGCAAGTGGACTTTGGAAGTGTTTTCATGGAGAGATTGGATTACTCCCCCATGATCTGCTCTGAGTGTCCTACGGAAGAAGGCTGATAGGACATGGCTTACTTGTGATAAGAATTTACAGCAGGTGGAACGCTCTGCTCCTGGGGCGGGACCTAACAGTAATGGCTCTGTGGTTGGATTAGAATCTGCCCAAGGAGAGGAAGCCCCTTCTTCGCAGTGCCCAGTTCTGAAGAAGAGGATTGTCTTGGTTACTCTTCTCTTGTTGCTGGGACAAATACCCAACACTCAAAATGAGGGAAGGAAAGGTTTATTTAGCTCACAGTTACTGGAGGTTTCAGTCCATATTCAGCTGGCTCCAAGGCAGAGTGGCACATGGCAGAGGGCAACCTTTCATGGAGGCAGCTAAGAGCAAAAGCAGGGAAAGCTAGCTGCTCAAGCAGCTAACTTCTCTTCCTTCCTTACATTGAAATGCAAATCACCCGCCCCAGGGCAGGTGCAGCATCCATTTGCACAATAATCAATTACAAATTTCATCTGGATGAGTCACAGCCATTGCTGGGCCAGCTATCACTCTGTGAAAGCATGAGAGAATGTTTTCTCTCTACATGACTCTCCTTAGGCACACTATATATCTTCAATCCCTTTCCTCTGTGGCCCCATAATCTCCTTGAACAGAAAATTTGGGAAACCACTAAGTTATAGGATGTTACAGCACAAGTTCTCTTATGTCCTGAGTCCTCACTGACCTTGAAGGGCTAGGGCCAAAATATTGGCTATCCTTGTAGCCCTTCTTTTTCTCCAATTTTTGGTCTGTAAACTTATAGAAAATCTTAGTGATACAATTACTCTGTAACATAGATAGTCAAGCTTAACATCACTGTCTTTCTGAGTATCAAACATCTTAGACTTAACTTGGAATCAGTATTTTCCATCAATCATTAATATTCTAATAAATCTCTATAGAATGTGATAAAAGCAGTTACACATTTTCACACAGGAATTTAGAAATCTAAGCATATACAAAACTGTAGCCTGTGAATCCTTCAGTATTTTTCCTAGTTTCTTACTCAAATTCCAGCAGCTGCTCACGACTGCATGAGGCTTTAGGAGGACACCTATGCACAAACCATAGCAAGGACACAGGTGGCAACCAGGCCTCTCCTGCTCATCCCCCCTTCCCTAGGAGGAAGGACGGCCCAACTCCTTGCATCTCTCCTTTTGAGGATGTAGCCCAGACTCCAGAAGAGGATATATGAATTTTTAATGTAGAACACAAGTTAGTGGAACCAAGCTCAAAATGGCTGTCCATTTCCTGGATGCCGTGTCAAGGGACCCTGTGGTACAGAGCTGAGGGTTCAAGCAGGACAGAGAGGATGCAGCTGGTAGCTTGTGTCTCTGTCCCACTTACTTGCCTGCCCTTGTAATTCTGCCAGGGTTCCTTTCTCTTGCCGAACTTGAGGAGACCAGTATTCCCTGGACCCTATCTGCACATGCAGGATTCATACAAAAGCAAGGTATCTGTTCCAGTTAATCTTAATTGTCAGCTGGCTTGGTTGACCTACTGATGCCCACAGGGGGATGTGAGGGTCAGAGGTGAGGCCAGTTGCAGGTGGTCCCTGGGCAAGGGCCTTTAGCATCTGTCTCTCACTGGTGTTCTTCTGTTCTGCTTTCTGGTCCCCATACAGTGAGCAGCTTTGCTCTGCCATGCTCTTCTGCCCTGACATTCCTGCCTTGGAGCTGGCCAACCACAGACTGAACCCTCTGAATCCATGAGCCACACTAACCTTCTTGCTGTGTTAAGATGTTATGCCCTCCTCCCACCCCTCCCTCTGCCCCCACCAAATCCTCATTCAGCCTGGGTGCCTTGTTAGAGCTGGCTAAATCTAGAGCGTGTGATAAATTCATGGTGCAGTGTTAGGATTCTGGCGTGTGGTTACTAAATCAGTCCACTGATTGGTCTGGCACCCACCCTAAGCCTGATAGCCTAGAAAGAATATCAAAGAGGCATCAAGAAGCCACTGAGGCCTGCTTTCTCACTTCTTTGTGATTTTTACTGTCTTCTGCCTGCCAGGAACTGTTTCTCCTCTGTCATACCTGCCTGGCTTGCTACCCACTAAGCCAGTTACAGACTCAAACCTCTACAAACTATTGACTAAACAAACTTTTCCTCCTTAAACTTCAAGTGTCAGATATTTCTGTCTCCACAATAAGAAAGATAACTAAGACATTTCTTCATTAAGTTGTGAATATCAGGTATTTTGATAGCAGCAATAAAAAGTTAACATAGCGTCTATGAAAATATATGGTAGTGAAAGGGATAAAAATGGATGGCCAGGGCTGGAAAGATAGCTCAGTGGAGTAAGTACTTGCCTGGCAAGTGCAAGGTTCTCAGTTTGATTCCTGGTACCACAGGGGGAAAAAAAAAAAAAAAAAAGACTACCAGAAGAAAAGAAGTGAAAGAAAGTAGTTTGCAAAAGATAGATGATAAGGACACTCCGAAATACAATGCAATCCTGGGACAAAGAAAGAAATCCCCATCAAGCACGTGTTCAATTTAATGCTTTCTTGAACACTTTCTCTGGCCCAGGTTGACACCAGCAAGTCAGACAGAGGGATCTTGATCATACTGTGGCTCCTTGGGTGTGGCCTGTACCACAAAGAATGCTTTTGACGGCTGTGACGTGTGTTGCTTTGACTTCAGACCCGAGCCTGATTGAGAAGGGGGAGGCGCTTGGAGTGGTGCATGCTGGGAAGAACACCAAAGATGGATACAGAGGACACCTGATAGTGCTTGGGCCTGGCATGGGAACAGCTGGCCCCGCTTCCTGGATGTTCAGAGTGAGTGGAGCTGGATCTCATATCCAGAGAATGTGCTTACCGTCAGAAAGGCAAAAGGCACCAATCATCACTTCTACCATGGGGATGACTTAGCTTCCTAAAGGAATGGATAATGATGCACAGTTTTCATTACATGGACACGTTGTATTAAAGAAAACGCCAAGTCTGTTTTCTCTTTAGCTTCTGGGGAATGACCTTGGGTGCTGAGGAGTTCCCTACTCCCCCAAAGTCGTATTAGCTGTGGCTGATGGTGCAAATGGAAGAGCTCTAACTGCCCATTTGCGACTTCATCACTCAGCTGTGTGCTGCTCAGGTCTATGAATTAATTCCATCGTTAATTTTTGTTGCTGTTCTTGTTTTGTAAGCAGTCCTATGTTCTAACTCCCTGAATTTTCTTGCTTGTAAGAATATCTTCTGATTGCCTGTATAATTTAAAAACAATGTAGCTGGCTATGCAAGTTTGGCAATCTAACTGTTTCCCCCAGGCTTCATGGAAATGACCCTATTGCCTTTAGCAGCGGCTGTTATTGTGAGAATGCGGGATACAGAGCCTGTCTTCTTTGTTTCTTGGTCAGAAGTATTCTGGTTTTATCCTTTATCTACTTTCTTGTCCAAGTTTAGTCAAGATTTGCATTTTAAAAATTTAGAAGTGTTTTTTCTTACTTTAAATTTTCAGGTATTTGTATATTTTAAATTTTGTGATCCTTTGGGACATAAACTCTTAGGTTGTATTGTCTTTATCCATTTTGTTTTCCCTAGTACTTGCAGCTACTTTCAGGCACATCTTTCTTATGTATCAGTATTTTCTTTTAGCTGAGTGCCCTTTAAAACTCTGAATGTTCTGCTCACAAACATGCAAAAATGATATTAGGGTGCCATGGGCATAAAACATGCAGGAGTCTCCTAGGACATATATCTGTGCATATTATAAAGACTGAGAAAACATTCATAAAAGTTAAAATTCCACCTGAAATTTTAGAACAGCACAAAGCCAGGAAGAAAATATACAGAAAATCTCTGAGTGCATGAAGCACTGCTACAGGGAAGATGCAAATGTAGTAGAAAAGAGGTGAGGAGAACAGAGAAAGTGTGGAAGAATCGACATCCCTGGAGAGAAGACCCAAAAGGAAGGAGAAACAAGACGGGGAAGTGGAAAGAATTAAGGAAACAAGAGTTGCGTTCTTCGTGCCACAGTAAAACACAATTACTTGTACCAAAAGAAGGGGTGGTGGATGAAGAGTGTGAGAAACTCTGGGACATGTACAGGGACCAGGTAAGATGACAGATCAAACTGGCTTCAGATTCCCGCAAGCATTAGTGGAAATTGGAATGAAATGGAGAAAGGCGTCTCAAATTCTAAGAGAAAGTAAGCATCTACTTATAAACCTGTCCCTTAGGTCTAAAAGTAAATGGAAACTATTTTCAGTCTTAGGGGAACTCAGTGAGTTTACCATCCATGTACACTACATAAACATTGAGCATCAAATTTGAAGGCCATATTGGCAAGACAGCTCAGCAGACTAAGTGCCAGCTTAAGCTAAGCACAGAGATCAGTGTTCAATCCCTGGTCCTGCACACCGCACTGGGGTTTGCACTGAACTGGCAACCTAGTTCAGATGTGTTGGTGCATGCCTATAATCCCAGCACTGGGAAGGCTAAAAACAGAAGAATCTTAAGAGTCTGAGCTGCATAGTGAGGCCCTGTACCACATATATTAAAAAAATTAAGGCCATAGCAAAGAAAAAAAAAATAAATAAAAAAGAAAAAAAAGAAAGAAATCAAGAAAACGTAAGCATCTCTATAGCAAAAGAGAAGAGAAACCCAGCAGAATAATGCATACAATGACAGCTGGGTAGTAGCCCCCAAAACTAATGCGCTTGACATAAATATTACTAAAACCACAAATAGCTTATGAATATGGCTTGATCTTAAGTTATTAATGCCATGTAAGGAGGGGAATCTAGTCAGTCCCACCTCAGCAGTGTGCTGAGACAGCACTTGACATTGAGACTGGGCTGGTGGCATGTGCCTATAATCCCAGCTCTTGGGAGGCTGTAGTAAATCACTATGAGTCTAGTGGTGAGAACCTGAACACCTCATAGACCCTTCCCTAAAATACAAAAAAAAAAAAAAAAAAAAAAAAGAAGAAAGAAAGAAAGAAAGAAAGGAAAGGAAAGAAGGGGTATCTGTTTAACTTTAACCCTTAAAAATTCTCAGTAGAGCAGCAGACATTTAGTGACTGAATAAAATACAGTCATATTTCCATAGTCATAATAAAAATACCTGCCTGCCTCATAGAACATCACCATAACTTTTGTGGGTAAAAGAAGGTTGGATATAAGGGAGTTCATACAATTTAACTGAACAACAGCCACATTCTAAAAGTACAATGTGTTGGTCTTTGATCTTTAGAGTTAACATATGAACAAAAAATGGAAGACAAAATTGTAATCAACAAACAACTATAAACAGTAAAGATGTGGCAAGAGTCCTGGCACATTTAGGAGATGAAAGAGTGAGGCAGTTTAGGGCCACAGAGGTACTTATTAGGGAGGAACTTAATATCTATTATAAGATGCTTATCATATTTTATGATCAAGAAACATAAAGGATAGCGTAAGATAAGAGAAACACTTGAATATACTAATGTTGAGGCTGGACTTCCACTCTAAGGAAAAAGAGGTATGAGCACACACTAAAGAAAAATCTTCTATTGAAGTTGAGCTTGATTTGTCCTATGAATTCATGACTCACTCATCCATCACCCAGCGGTCCCAGCTCAACTGTCCACAGCCCTACCTAGGAACCCAGACCTTGGTTTACAAATACCTTTCTCCTCTGTGTGAGCCAGGCATTACTGGAGAAATGACTGATGACAAGCCTTCGGCAGGGAAATTGCCATGTGCTTCTTGACCACTTGGTTATAGCAGCAGGTAAGGAGGTGCTGGGGAGATGATGGGACTTGGCCAGGAGGACCCTGGAGCCAACTTCCTGGGGTCCCCTTGACCCTATTTTGAACAATTTAAATGTCAAGAACTGCAACACACTTGAACATATAAATCTAGGAAGTTATGGTAATGGGTATACTGTCATGGATTTCTAACTGGTGGTCAGCTTCTTACACCTGCTGAATTAAACTGGTGCTGGGTGCAGGAGGCCCACCTGAGGGTTGTTGCCAGTAGCATACAGGCAGAACAGGAGAAGCTGCTGGAATGCCACTGGGGATGCTGTTTGGAGAAGGTGTTGGTGCTGTTTCCTATACTTGTATATGATTCTTGGACGATTCATTATAAAATGTGTCCTGTACTGTATTGTTCACCTTATAAAAATCCCAAATCATGATATATATAATATGTATGTATACATAATATATAAAATATAATGCATAATGTATATATAATATATTATGTATACATGTATTATGTATGTATTATATAATGTATAATAGATACATAATATATTATATATACTGTATATAATATTTAATGCAGTCATAATATATTGTGCTGTCATCCCAAACTGGAATTAGCTCCAATGTCATTGACAACAAAATCGATAAATGTGACATAGTTGCATAATTACTATGTCCCAGTGATGGGAAAGAGAATAATATAGGGTTTAAAACACATTGCACTGATTCTAAAGTTTCAATGGTAGCTAAGATTTGTATCTTGTATTATATATCTGATGATGCGCTAAGTCAACAGGATTTATTGGATATTTGCAGTATATTAGCCACCATTTAACTTTTTATGTGTATTTACTTCTCCTGTCAAAGCTGGTTTCAAATGAAGCTAGCCTCAGTGATAACTAACTTTTGTGCTAGGTCACAGGATGACACCACTGCCCTTTCATCATCTTTGTCCTACACGATAGCACTTGCACATGTTTTGCTCTGAGCTTATCTGGCACGGTCAGCATCAGGCTTGCTAGTGCCTGGAGGCCCAAGGAAGCTGGCAGAGGCCAGTGTCAGAGGCAGTGCAGGACTTGAGCCCAAGCTGCAAGGCAGGAACTCAGGGCTTTGGGATCCTCATCCCTTAAAATTGCTTCCAGGCCCTAGACTGCACCAAGAGAAAATACAAGGATTCTCGGAGGGGGAAGAGGGTTCCCATCTCAGAAGAGACTATGAAGGGAATGTTGGGGGCCATGAAGTATAAATTGATATAATACCTGTCCAAGGCCCTGCTTACCCTGCCTGGTGGGCCAGCTTTGGATTGTAGAAATCCCACCTCTTGTTCAATGACACTGTGATGCTCACAGAGCAGAAGGAGGTCCTCTGGGGACAATACACAGACACTAATACCCAGGTGTAGGGGTAAATCTTAGTTTATTTTCTTTTATAATGTTAGACTTGTCCATTTAACCAGTACTTCTTTGTTGTTCTGGAAAAAGCACCATACCTGCCCTGGTTACTAACATGACAACTAGCTGGACATTCTTGGCCCTTGTTCCCAGAGCACACTGATTGTCCCAGAGCCCTGGTTCCTTGCAGTTCTTGCATTTTACTCTTGTTCTCCTCGCTGTGCACTGCAACCCTGGGCAGGAGACTGGAGGCTCACTGTAGGAATCCTGATAACCAGTGACTTAGAAAGAGTCTCCAATGAAGGGAAGCACCAGCAGCCTCTGTCATGATCTGTAACTCATCTCATTCAGAGAAGAGTCCTCTTTGCAACAAGTAAGGTTTGGTTCTGGATTTGAAATCCAGCAAGCCAGAGGCTCCCCTGGTTGGGGTTGTCCTGTTTCTGCCTCCTGTGAGGGTATTGGGGCAGGCAACTTGTCTTTAAGCCAAAGCTCACCAGACTATGGGGCCACACAGATGCCATAGTGATCAGGACTTTTGGCAGCCAGTGGCAAGTGGTGGCACTTGGGCTGGGGTCATGTCTATCCAGGAAAGGAGACAGACCATGTGGCTAGAAAGAGCGTGTATGAATGCTTGGCAGCTGAAGTGTGGGTAGAAGAGGCTGAGACTGCTCTGGGTGGCTTGGTCAGAAACTACTGCTTCTTCCTCTTTCCTAGCAACACCTCATTTTATTTGGGGCAGCAGAGACTACATTTTCTTATCTCTTGTGGACACTGGAGTGATGAAGACAGGAAACCATTGGTGATGTTTTTCAAGTGGAAGGCAGACCATGAGTCCTCCTTTCTACCACCACAGGGAGGCACCTGAGTACCCTCTTTTGGGGCCAAGGAGGCACTGCTCCCCATAAGTCCACAAGCCTACGTGAGGTGACCTTTCTCAGGACACACTCATCACCCACAGCTCTCAGGCTCCCTCTATCTGTTCTCTGTGTATCCTCTTCACTGGGTCTGACTTGGATACTTCTAGGATCAGTCTGGGAGCCAACTGGACAGGGTACAGAGTAAGCACAGGGCAAACGTGGTTCTTGCAAAGTCCCCATCCAGGTGCTCAGTGTCCTTGCATTATTTATGTTTTGCTATTCTAAAAAATTGGTATAGATTTTTGGCTAATTAAAATAGTTCAAAACATTTTAGACAAATGGATTCTTATTGTTGCTGTGGGCTATAGAACATGAGCACTATATCATTTCATAATTTTTACTCCTCTTTGTTAGCTTTTCTGAAGTATTATACAAGAAAATGCAGTGTGCAATTTGAATGTCTTGGTACACATATAGACCTATGAAATGGTCACCACGTTGAGATAACGATGACACTTTGAAAAGCTTTCTTCACCCCTTGGAAGCCCTCCCCACATGACCTCTACCCCAGCCCAGGCACTGTTGACCTGCATTCTGCCACTCAGCACTGATTTGCGTTTTTTAGAGTGCTTTATAAGTGAAAGAGGATGTGCTCCATTTCATGCGGCATCTTTCACTCAGCACAATTACTTAAGGTTCATTTGTGCTGGATCCGCCAAGAGCTCATTCTTTTCTTATTGATCTCATATCATAGTTCAGTGAGCAAGGTCACTACTGCAGAAAAACCGCAATGGTAGCATTCTGAAAAGCCCAAGTACACTGTATATGACAGATTCTGGACATAATCTTCATGGTTTTGGTTGACATGCTCTAGTTGTGTCACCACAGCCATGCCAGTAAGCTTGCCTGGGCCTCAATATCCTCTTCCATAGATGGGAGCATCTCCAGGGCTGTGTTCACCAGTGTTTGTTCATAGACTGGGCAGCCTGGGCCCCTGACCTGCACTGCATGCAATGGCTTGTGGACAAGCCTGTGTCTTTTGCCCAGTGAAGTTACCCCATCTCCCAAGAAGGGCCATCTGGGATCCCTGTCTTGATCCAGGTTTTAACCAATGGAACACAGAGGAAGTGACACAGTGTGACATCCAAGGCTGGGCCACAGCAGAGCTGTGCACCTCTGATAGTTCCTCCGAGGACTCTAACTTCTGAAATCCAACTTCTCTGCAGTGAGGAAGCTCAAACAACGCCAGGGTGTTGTACTCAGGACTTGGGTGTCTGCCAAGTATCCACGGAAAAACTTGGTCTCTGTGATCGCACTATTTGCGAGTGTGGCACCCACTGAAAGGCTTTTCGGTCCCTGTATTTCTGAACCTCTTTCTCTACAGTTTGCAGGACATAGCATCTATAAATAATATTCCAGGAAAGCTTTCTGAAGCTTGCTGGGAGCCTCTGTGCTGTTTGCCTAGTGTTATAGATAAAGACACTGAAGTTCCCAGAGGCCGAGGCCACGAAGAGCCAGCAGCTAGGACAGCAAGGCAAGGAGCGAGGCCTGTCTATCTGAGGGGCCAATGCCCTTCACAGAGGAAGGCACAGCTTTGGCATTAGACTAGGGATTTACCTTTTTCAGTTGATTGGTACATCAGAATAAGAACCTGACTCACCTTACTATATTATATACAACTATTTTCCCAATTTTAAAATTATAACATGTACATAACATAAAATTGACTACCTCAGCCACCTTTAGGTGGCAGCTTGATGGCATGAAGTCCACTCATACTGCTTGGCATCTATCACCACCCTTCCTCTCCAGCATGTTTTATTCTCCATAAGGAAACTCTACCTACATACACCGACTCCCCAAATACCTCCTACAAGATGAAACCACACGACTGGCTGCTTCCCCTGAGAACAGTGACCTTAAGTTCTATCCATAGCAGAGCACGGGTCAGTTCCTGTTCCTTCCAAGAAGCCTCCATTTTCCCAGATGCACTCTCTTGCCTTCTGTGTCTAAACCTTCCCACATGCTGGAGTGGCTGCTCATGCTCCACTTGGCCTGCACAGATAGGGTTTTCTTTGCTAGGAACAGGGGTAGGGACAAGGACATGGCCGCTGATGGTGCTCCCAAGAGTTTTGCTTCTGTCTTCAGTTCTGGTCATTCACCACCCAGGGTAGCTTGGCTGCTGGACCTTCTCCCACTCAGGATGGGTGAGGTGCCTCCTCTTTCCTAAGGAGGCCAGAGTTCCCTCCATCCTACCAGCATCCCTCCCCATTGCTCATTGCACAGTGAGGGCCAAGGCTGTGTCTTGACTGACTTAGCCTTCCTGCAGCTGGCACAGGTAGGTCCTCTGGAACTACTCCTCCCTCCGAGGGCCCTCATGGGCAGGTGCTGTGGTTGCTCCCATTCATGGGGGGTGGAAACAGGCATGCCATGAGGCCAGGAAGCTTCTCTGGGTCTGTCTTGACCTCCCAGAACTGAAATCTCTATTTCTAGCTGCAGCAAAGAATCCTAGATAGGGAAGCACAGGTAGGAAGAGTCCCACAGAACAGAGTCCCCAAGAACTAAGCAGTGATCCCCAAACACCACTGTGTTCACACAGCTGCCAGTTTCTCTCATGTAGTGACTCTAGAGGACCTGGGGCCTATATCTAAGAAGCCTCAGATGAGGTTTAGGCTGCTGGCCTCAGGAAGGAGCAAATGATAGGAGTGAGAGGTGGTGCTGGCCACTGGGGACAGTTGTCAGATTGCTGGGGAGCATAGCAATTCAGGCAGAAAGGTAGAAGTATTGGGCCATTTGATAACCTCACTGGCTTGCTTTGGATTTCTGTGTATTTCCTAGAGATTGAGCAGGAGTTTGTCAAATGCAAGGATGGGCTTCTACCCTATAGATTTCCAGGTGGGGAGGTTGGATGCATTCATGGATTTAAGCAGGAGCAGGACTTTGCCCTTAGCCCCTGACCCCACTCAGTGTGGCTGTGCCTATGCAATGGGCTAACCCAGGAAGCCTCCTCCAGGGGCCACGCAGCTATCCAGCAATGTTACCTGAAACCCTGGCAGCGGTCAGGCCTGCAAGCTGACAGTCCTGCTCCCAATCTTTACCGGCTTTCAAAATAGGGGTACATGATCTCTATTAGGGTTTCAGTGTGTCTCCTAAAATCTCATGTTTTGGCAATATGAGATTCACCCCCAAATGCATACGTCAATAGTGGAGGTGATACTTTAAGAGACAATCAGGATTAAAGAAGTTCACAATTATGGGTCCCCAGGATGGCTTTAGGAGCTTTGGATGAAGACCGAGCACCCCACTTCCTCTTCTAGCACAAACACTGCTCTATGTCACACTTGTGTGCACAACACAGTTAAACACCAGACTCTTCCTCATGATTTATGGACTCTGCTTGCCCTTGAAAGTTGGCATCATAAAAAGAATTTTCAGGGTCCTAGATATGTCCTTCTCCGGCAGCCACAGTCCCCTAACACCTTAGCAGGACACCTGCAATCCTTTGATCATCTGTCAGGCTCCCTGACACTTCCATGGCCAGCTTTCTGCAGGATCTTTGGTGTCCCCCCTGAGGATCGCTGGTCAAGTATCTCATCCCCACCCCTCTGCCCCTCCTCCAACTCCATGGACTCTAATTGGCTCTTTATCCAGACCTGGGTTCCCAGGGCTTTGCCTCCCTGGACAAATGAGTTGGGTTAGTCCATGGTCTCTGATCTCCACCTTCCCCCTCTCCTTCTGAGTCATGGATTCTGGTTTTTATGAAATGTGGCTATCGTCAGTAAGCTTTCAGTCACCCCCTGTCATTTGAAAGCATGTTTGTTCAGGATCTGTGGGCTGGCTTATGGAGCTTGTTTGTGGTCAAATCTATGTGGCTTTCTATATTCTTAATCAGAAGGCTACTGCCCCAAGGAAACTAGAAACCAAGCAGATATTTTGCTTTTCAGGCTCCATTAAAACCAGTGTCAAAGTGATTTAGCTGCTTGGAGCAGATGGGGAAGCCAGAGAATAGTTTCCCTATTGGGACAGAGGCATTAGCAAGTTGATTGGCCTTCACTGGGACTGACCACCACTATCCTGGTCATAGTCTGGGCACATCTGCATTGATCCTTTGCTCTCTTTTAATTGTCATGTAAACTCTGAATGTGTGTCTTTTTTTTTTTATTCTACTGTGAGGAACAAGATGGGAAAAGTGAATAAGATGCCCAAGGTCATGCAATAGAAGATAGGGAGCGAGGAGTCGCTTGGAACTGAACCTGGGGCTCCTGAGCCTGTTCCCAGGGCCAGCTGCAGCTGTGGCATGACCCACATCTCCTGCTGTGCTCTCAGTCACTGCTGCTTGCTTTTGGCCACAGCAGATGAGAGTCTGGCTCCAAGACCCCCAGCCTCTCGCAATGGGGAATTCCTCCCTCCCCGAGCCTGGCTGTCCTCACTGGGTGATGGCCACAGCACTGAGATCGGGGACTTCAGGAAGTGAACTGGTGGTGATGGTTCTACCCTTCCCAGTGGGATGGGTGTGGGTATGCAGGGGTGGGTTTGGTACGACGAGAGTGATTCTGTTCTAAAAAGGACTTCCTTTTGTTCTCTTGCCCTTGCGTCCTCTGCCACAGATGATACAGGAAGAAAGACCTTACCACACAACAGCTCCTTGATTCTAAATTTCCAGAAAGGCAGGGAATAGCTGCCCATTCTTTCTACAGCCTGAGTTACTGTGCTGTGGTGGGATTATGTAGATGAGCACAAGTTTCCCACAGGCTTTATGCAGATGGTATACGTGCAGCTCTGCAATCTTCTTTGCTAGCAGATCATAAATGCTCTCCTGTACCCCATTCCATGAAGCCAGTTGGGCCCTCTTTTGCCCCCTGTTCTCCCAGGGAGGTACAAGAAGCCAAATGCTTCCAAAATCATCCTATAGATTAGTGATCCATTCCAAGGCAGGCCATAAAGCAATGCTGCCTCTTGCTCTCCCATAGGGGCCAGGGAATTGTTTCGCAGAAGAAGATCATGGCAAATAGTGCACATAGTGTAACTAATGTACAAGCCTCATCAGGTTAAAATGAAAGTAAGAAGCTGGAGTTCTGCTGACTCTGGACCCTTGGCTGTTTTTAAACCATTTTGAAAAATGTGTTCAATTCAGCAAAAACCTTTCCCTGCAGAGGACTTCTTAATTTTCCAACTCTCTTATATGTCGAGGGAAATGCAAACCTTGTACTTCTAGTCCATTTACCCTTGAGTTACTGAAGTTACTCTGCAAATAATACTGTGTTATGATGGCTTTTTCCTGGGGACAAGAGATCACATTGAACCCTCATGAGTTCTCATTTCCTAGCTTTGGAGAAAGAGACATAACCCTGAGCTCAGTGAGGTTTCAATTGGCACAGATGTGGCCAGAGAGTGCCTGCTTTGACTAGGGCTCCCATTCTGGTTCTTTTCAACTCTGCATTCCCCCCAAAGAAACAATTCAGTAAAAGTTGTTGATTTCTTGACCCAAAAGCCATCTTCAAAGTCAAACCAGCAACATGACTTAGCAGATGCTAAGCAGATGCACACAGATATTTCTCAGTGCCGCCCGCACCTTACAAATGCCCCTGGTTTCCTTTATAGGTAGACTTAGAAGTGAACTAGTAGTCAGGTTAAGGCTGGGCAGTGCCTTTAACTCTATAGCTCCTGGAGTAGTGGAGGTCGTGGCGTTGGAGAGATGGTTCACCCTGGCTATGTAACTATCGGGTGGCTATCGGATGAATAGGAGGGGCTCTTCTTAGAAACAGACTGGGGTCTAGACATGCAGAAGAGCATGGAGGCATAGCAAAGGGCTTGGCAAGAGTGTTTGGAAGTTGGTAGCTGATACCTGGACATGGTCATGCTCAAGGCCAGCCTTCCTTCCAGTCTTCAGGAGAGGCAGAAGCGACCTGGTCCTCTCTGGGCCCAGTCTGAGTCATTTCTTGCTGCATCCAACACAGAACCTGGAAGCTGGTTGATATGGAGACAATATTTCTCCTGTAGAAACTGCTCCCATGTGTATCCTTCAATTTTACCCTATAGTATGGCCACAGAATTCCCTCATTTAACCTCCAGACCACTCTAATCCATTTGTTATTTCTAAATCAACTGCAGTGATTGCAATATTTGGAACTGGAATATTTGGAGACTCGTCCAATGGCTAGTTCTAGGTTCCTCTTGAAATAGGTGGAGGAACTTCCTTTATTGCTTGGACATGGAGGGACTAGCTAAGACAGGAAGGTTCTAGTGCTATAGTTTAACTTGACAAACACTGGTGAGGGAAAGCAAGACAATGGGGTAATTTGTTTCATCTGATCTAATAGGAAAAGTAATGCATATAGATGGCCTATCATAGCTTGTATGAGCAGCACATTTGAGGCAGTTCTGACAGGGTCAACTGCAGGGAGTTGAGTCTATACATGATGGCTATGACCAGGATGGCTCTCACAGAGAAGGGTAACTTTCAGGGCAGCCAGTGGGCTCAGACAGAGGCTCCAGGAGGTTAGGTGATCTCCATAGGTAGCAGTGAATAAGATGAGCCAGGTCTTGTTTATATTATGCTGTCTAAGACTCCCAAGCATGAGGTTTGGAAATAGAAGTTAAAAAATTATTTTTGTTAGAGGACTGACTGATATCTCACGAGGCCCTGAGATATGTGGGGTCTTTGCCTAATGGATCAAGGGCAGTGTCTAAGCAGGGGCTGGACAGAGACAGAGCAGACCCTCTGTGGCCATGAATAGAGTAAATAGGTAGGCAAATGCATGGATGAGTAAATAAGAGGGTGTATAACTGGCTAAGCACTGCATGTCCTCATCCCCCTCCATTGATTCAGAGCATGACAGGCAACATGCTGGGTGGGAAGCCTTGGTAAGCTGGGTCCCTGCCAGTGTGACACTTGAACCTCTAATGCTCATATTGTGCTTTTAATATGTCCCTTAAAGTTGTGTGTTTCCTACCTAATTCCAGATGGCACAGTGTTGGGAGGTGAAGCCTAGTAAGAGGTAACTGGGTCATAAGCCCTCTACCCTCATGAATGGTGAAGCTATTACCTCCAGAGTGTGCCAACCTTTGGAAGAGTCTGCCTGCTGTAAAAGCAGGTTCTGTCCTCTCTGGCTCACTCCTTTCACCTTCTCTTTTGCTTCTGCCTCTACCATGAGTTAGTGAAATTGCCAACCAGAAGCTAGTACCACACTCCTATGCTTCCTAGTCCTTACAACTCTGGGCACATAATCTATTCTATTGCTTATGAATTACCCAATCTGGCATATCCTAGTACACTAGCAGAAAACGCACCAAAACAACTGGTTTCCCACGTTGCAGTTGACCTGGGTGCTGCTGCTTGCCCAAGTAGAGGAGCTGAGCATCACAGCTGCAGCCTTTCATCATGGGTCTCAGCAACCCCAGTGTCTGCAAGGTGTCTTTGGCTCTGGATGTCCACCCTTGCCTCCCCAGTTACCACTGCCCTTGGTGCTCAAGGTTGCCATGAACACTTCAAAGAGCTCAGTGAAGCTGGGTGAGACCCACTGGGAATGGAAACAGGATGAAGGCCACAGATGTCCAAGCAAGGGGCCCTGCGAGAGGCTAAGTGTGCTTGACAGAACTTTCCAAGCAGCAAGGATGGCTCAGAGCATGCCAAGAGAAAAATAAATCCCCCATTTTGTGCCTTCAACAATAATATTGGAAATAACCAGAGAAAAGCAAGACCTAAAATTACCTAACCACACAGCATCTAAAAATAGTTTCCTAAGTATCAAAGAGGCAGGGAGGAAATTCAAAGAAAATGAAAGAATTTATACAAACAATTAAGACACAGATCTTCTACCAAAGTGTGTGCACTTAGGCCAGACCATTCTCCGAGGGAAAGTGATTTCTTCAAATAGTAAGTTTAATGAAATGTTTGTGGAGGTTTTCACAACCTAAGAAGTTTGCAAATGTGCAAAGACAGGATTTCACAGGACAAACGTGAAAGAAATACACACAACACTGAGAAATAAACTAGAAACAGAGACAAAAATGTAAGCAATAATTAATGCCTTAAAAAGGCATCGTTACCAACGTGACAAGTGCTTGTAACAGAATAAAGGAGAATGAAAGTAGAAGCTTACAAACTTAGAAATGAAAACTGTTGAGGCATTGAGAGCAATTAGATAATCTGAGATTAAGAAAATTAAGACAACACTGGAGTCAGACTCCTGGGTTCAAGTCTCAGCTGGGTACCTTTGGTTTCATTCCATTTCTCTGAATTATTTAACCTCTTGTTGTATAATTTCCTTCTGTGAAGTGAGGAGACCCATAATGTTATAGTTTATGTCTAATTGTCCCCCTAAAGCCTCATGCAATCATGGGGTGGAGACTTCTAGAGTTTGAGACTTGACTCCTGATCTCCTGGGATTATGTGTTTTAGTACTGATGGGATCATGGGTCTGAGTACTTCTGGGATTATGGGTGTGGCCTGAGGCGGATAGGCTGAGGCAGAGAGCCTGAATGTAATATAAAGAGAGACAGAGAGACAGACTCACACTGTTGCTTTCTGTTGCCCTGGTTGGTTGGTTGCCTCTGTCGTCATTTTATTGCTGTCTTGCCGCCATGAACTAGATGCTCTCTGCCATGTGCCAGTCTGTCTTGGAGCTGGCCAAATATGGTCTGAAACATCCAGTTACTGTGAGCTAAATAAACCTTTCCTGCTTTCATTTTGGGTGTCAGGGATTTGTCCCAACAATTAGAGAAAAGTAAATGAGACACATAGCAATTGCAAGATTCGAATGAATAATATTGGCCACATATGGGAACATGCTAGGACCTCAGCTTCCCATCCCCACAGAGTACTAATCTGAAGAGCTCACAGCAGCCCAGGAGATCTGGGATGTTCAAAATTTTGTCATACAGAGAAAAAAATCCATATCACAGAAAGGTGAAGAAGATTACTTGAAGTCACTGAACTTAATTGGCAAGATTTTCCACACTGGTGGAGAACCATAGTGTGACATGAACAGAGAAGACCTGGGTAACCACATCCTCACTGCCCAGGCCAGAGCTGACCCCATGGGCATTGGTTCATTATGATTGTAATGATGTAAATGCTTATGAGTTTTGCAATTATCGCCTATTTTCTTTTTCTCCAATTTCCCATGATCTGAATGCAACTTGTTCTTACCAGTACTGGTGTTGAGGCTGAAATCCTTGATGTCTTAGACACTTCCTTGTCACTGGAACAAAAATTCCCAACAGTTGCAGCTTAAAGGAGGAGAGTTTTATTTGGCCTACAATTTTTAATGTATTCATCCATGGTTGGTTAGCTCTAAGGCTTATTAGAAGGCCCTGGTAGAGGAAAAGTGTTCTCCTCAAAGCAGTTCACCCAAAGCACAGAAAAAGGAGGATCAAGAACAAACTACTCTCCAGCTCACACCTCCTTTTATCACCTCCAACCAAGCTCCTCTTCCCCATTGTACATCTGGCTAGGAACTCATCTGTGGGTGAACCCACTGGTGAGTACAGTGCCCCCGTTATCCAACCATCTTCCACACACGTGAGACTTTGGGGAAAAAATTTGGACCTAGGCCATCACATTTCAAGTAGCAGGATTTGGAGGTGGAAGCTATGGGAGATGTTGGATTAAGCGAGAGGAGCCTTGGGAATGGATTAGTGGTTTTCTCTCATGAATGGGGCTGAACTTGCAGGACGTTTCCTCTATTCTGCACACACCCATCAGCTCTTCCTCTTTGCATCATCAGATGAAGCAGCATAGGGCCCTTCCAAGAAGACAAGCAGACACCAGCACCCAGTTCTTAGATTCCCAGCCTCCAGGACCCTGAACTCAATTAACTTTCTACTTTATAAATTATCCAGTTTCCATGATAGCAACAGAAACAAGCTAAGCAGGAATGGTGGAGAAATGGTCTCTCCTGAATTTGGCATTTCTGAAAACGTTAGCCCATTGAGACAGCTTCCCAAACAGGGAGTGATGGAAAATTAGTGCGAATATTTAAAAGAACTATCACAGCGAAAGAAAAATTGCTATAAATTCCTTTCAAAATTCTCCGCCTGCTTTTGAACACACTTATCCCATCATTTATACCACTTCCTGAAGCAGTTCTGAAAAGTCCTTTTTCCAAAGTGTCTTTGGTTGTGCTTTCATGGGTTCCTTGATGTCCTCAATTGAGTTAAAACATTTCCCCTTCCTAGTCATTCCGACTTGGGGGCAGAGCCAGAAATCTTGAAATGCCTGATTTTATGCATACAGTAGATGAGGTAGATGAGAACACACTAATGTTTTTGACCAACGGAAATTGCCATAAGCATTTTGGATTCATTCATAGCATGCAGATAGACACAAGAAAACACTCACAGAAGGGGACTTCCAGGACTGCTTCAAAAGGTGACAGGAACATGGGATAAGTATATTGGAACTGAGGAGAATGTTTTGAGAAAGATTAATGGCAATTTGTTATTTACCATAATAATTTTACAAATTTAAATATTCACTGTAAATTTTGATCACATTTCATATATCTGAAAAAAGATCATTATCATTAAAGAAAAGAGGAGCTTCCACTGGAGACTAGCAAACATTGGGGTGTGTAGTAGCTAGGTAGGGATTATGTGCAGAGATGAGAAGAGGTTGCACACTGAGGAAACAGATGCTCCTTCTGTGGGCAGGGCGTGCTGGCTGTAGAAGTCAGGGAGCAAAAGAGAACCTGTCTCTTGAGGCACCATTGAAAGTTTCACCAGATTTTTAAAATTCTTTATATGTTCTAGATAGAAGGCCTTTGTTGGAAGGACAGTTGGCTATAACCTTTTCCCAGTTTGTGGGTTTTCTTTTTAATCTGTTGGAGACTTGCTGAGTTGTAGCAAATTGTAGCATATTTTTAAAAAGATGAGATCTCAGTTGTTGATTCTTTGAAGTATTTCCTGTATGTTTCATTTTTGTCAATGAGCGCTGTACCTACCTCTATGTCTTTAAGATTTCTACTTACATTTCCCTTCATAAGATTTAATATTTCTGTTTTAATATTTAAATCTTTGATCCATTTTGACACTGGCATTGTGCATGATGATAGGCATGGTATAGTTTTAGCCTTCAGCATGTGGAAAGACAGTTTTTCCAGCACCACTTATTAAAGAGGCTATCTACGTTCCAGTGAACATGTTTGGACTCTTTAACAAAGATAGTGTCTGAGTGTGTTTGCAGTTGTGTCTGCATCTTCTAATCTATTCCACTGATACTCAAGTTTGTCTCTGTACCAGTACCATCCTGATTTTATCATAGTATCTTCATAGCATAATTTCAGGTCAGGGATTTGTGATGCCTCCTGCCTTTCCTTTGTTTCCCAGGATTACTTTTGATATTCTGGGTCTCTTCTAGTTCCAAATGAATTTGAGGGAATTTTTCTTTAGCTCTGTGAGGAATATTAAAAATAGGGCCCCAAATTCAAAGACCCAATCCAAAAATGGGCATCTGAGATGAAAATACACTTCTCAGAGCAAGAAATACAAATGGTAAGAAAATATGTGAAAAAAAAAATTCAACATCATGGGTCATTAGAAAAATGCAAATCAAAACAAAACTGAGATTCCATCTTACCCCAAAAAGAATGGTTAACATCAAGAAGTTAGCCAATAACAAATTCTGGAGAGGCTGTGGAGAAAAAAGAGCCATTCTTCACCACTGGTGGGAGTGCAGAATGGTACAACCACTATGGAAATCAGTGTGAAGAATTCTTAGAAAGCTAGAATTGGAGGTCCCATTCAAGCCAGCTGTTCCCCTCCTTGCTATTTTTCCAAAAGAACTGAAAACTTCATACCACAGCACCCATTTTATAGCAGCACAATTTGTCATAGCTAAATCCAGGAAGCAATCCAGACACCCATCAACTGAAGAATAGAATAAAGAAGAAGTGGTATTTTTACACCTCGGAGTATTATTCAGCTATAAAACAGGATTACTTTGAGTCTTTTGTTGGTAAATGGATGCAGTTAGAGAATACACTCTTAAGTAAAATAAATCAACCTGTATGTGCAAACATCATATTGTCTCAGTGTGCGAACCTGAAAGAGAAAAAGCGAGTCTTACTGGCTTGAAAAGGCAGAACTGGACTCCTGTGACCCCCAAGGATGGCAAAGATGTGTTAATTCCACCTCCGGAGCTGCAGGATCTTGGAGGGCATATCATGCAAACACAAGGTCAAGGACGAGATGAATCTGCTTGTTTGACAGAATGGGCAGAAGACTACTTATGAGTCTCCTCTAGAGCATAGTCACTCCGTGGGTACCAGTGGACTGAGTTTAATTTTCCCTAACTTTAATAACATGATACTTGCACATAAAAATGAAATTGAATTGGGTTTTTAGACCACCATTCTGCCTACATATTAGGGATGGTCAACCATCACTGGGACGTTCCAGTAGGGATTGGATAAATATTTGCTGACATGCATGATTGACCAGAGGTTGGGTCACCCAGGTGGGTGGGAAGATAATAGCTGGAGAACAGCTCTGGGGAAATGTTTCCTGTTCCTGCCAGCAACTCCCAATGGTTGTTTCACCCCTGCCCTGAAAGAGCTGCAGGACACATGAGATCAGTTACAGGGGGCCAGAGAATGTGGGAATAAATAGAAGAGGGTGACATTGAGAGACAGCCCATGCAGGTAGATGGGGGCTATGCCCAGTAGGTCATATTCCCGTGTCGTGTGTGCCCACGTAGGTGTCACCACACAGGGAGGTGCGTGGTGTGTGAGGGCAGGCATGCTGTGAAGAATAAGAGCGGTGCCTGCCCATAAGGATGGAGGTGCCCGTGTGGAGATGGGCATGATGGTGCTGCCCACTGGCAATGGGAGACCAAGTCCTGGGACACACAAGTAAAATCTTGAATAAGTGCAGCTCCTCAGGGAATATGTGAAAATTGCATTAAGTTAGCTTTTAAAAGTTATCTAACTTGACATTTAGTGAGCTTTTCCAAACTTAAGGCATGCGTCTCCTTCAATTCAGGAAAATCATCTTCTATTCTGTCTTTCAGTGTCTTCTCTCCCTCATGTCAATATCTTCACTGCACCCCTGCTAGGAGATTCTTGACCTATTATCCCTGTCTATTCACTTCTTTTTCACCATCTTCTTCTCTTGGTTCATCTCTTTGCTAAAGAGACTGTCAGAGGTTTTCTGTTCAGTCCAGTAAGCCATGGCTTCCCTTGACTCCTGCTTAGCCCTGTGCCATTGTTTGTTTTTGTTCCAAATGACTGTGCTTTTCACTTCCTGGTCATTAACATTTCACATGCCTTCAGTACAACGCATGATCTCTGATACTTGATTCACCATCTCATATCTTTATTTTCAGGACATATTTCTTCATCTTTTTTCCTCTAGGGAATTTTTAAATGACCAATTTTAAAGTTCTTTTCAAATCATTATTTCCATTTTCTCTAGGGACACGTTTTCCATTTACCAGAGGCATGAACTGTCACTCACACTTTCTTGTTTGTCTCATATTTTTTGCTTTTGCACTCATTTTACTGCATGCTTTATTTTTGCGGTTGTTATTATAAACATTTTCTTTGAAAATTTCCTTGTTATTGTATGGTGGTTTTCCAGATTCTGCCAGGCTCCCTATGGTCTGCTGCTCAGGACAAAGTCCAATAAAAGGGCTGCAGACCTCACCCTTTGTTGACTTTCAGATTTAGTCCTTGAACCTGTAAGTGGAAGTTACAAGCACAAAGTTGTACAATTCCAAGGCCACCATTTCCCTGGGATGTAATGTTGGCCATGCATTCTGGAATTGTACAATGGTCCATTTCCACTCTTGATAGATCTCTTGTCTCCCACTCCTTAAAGGTGTATTATCGGAGGCTCATAGAGGATAAGTCATGTGTTTACGGAGATTCACCAGAGAGTGGTCCAAGGTCTATGTGTTTCCTTGCTGAATGGTGATGCAACTCCAAGTTCTTAAAGAATGCCTCTCATTTTTCCATGTGCATGTGAATGTCTGTAGACCATGGGTATTTTGTCAGGGCTCGTAAGGGAATGAATTTCATATAGAACATGTAATTTATGGACTTATTTTTCATATTCACTCCAAAAAATCATATGTAGAAGGGGGCAAGAGATCTACCCTACAGTAGAGATCCAAAGAATCCAGCTGAGTGAGGGCTTGGATCCCATGATGGTGTCCTTCAGGAATCCAGCTGAAGACCTACAGCCCCTGGCAATGCCCTCCACAAGTTCAACTGGAGGCCTAGAGCCCATGATGTTTCATGCAAGCCAGCATCAAGGTTATTGATGAAATAACTGGTTATTGATGAAATCTAGAAGGTCTGCACCAACAGGATGCAGGATCTCTGCCAGCAGGCTGAGGGATCTGCATTGGAGCCAGGAAGTAACACACAAAGTAAGGCCCAGAGCTCTCTATCCTCAGTGACAGTGAGAATTTGAGTTCCTCTGATGAAGCGAAGAGCTGGATTCATATCAGGAAAGCCGGTGTGACAAGCTGCCAGTTCTCCTTTTATGCTGTTGGCAATAATCCTCAGGTGGACCTTCCACACCCAGAACCATGGTGACTCAACTCAGCTGGGTGTTTCAAGTTGACTATTCATCAATCCACTACAATGGGGTATTGAGAACAATCTGGTGGGGGCTTTATAGCTCCAGATTGTTCCCTATCTGCTGCAATTGCTGGACCAGAGAGTCCTTAGAGGATGCTGGAAGTCAGGCTGTAGGTGGACATGGAAGTGATCTGGCTGTTGAAGTTCCCTCCATCACCTCAGACATCCAGAGAGGCCCCTGTCCTCCAGTCCAAAAGTTCTCTGAATTACACACAGCCCCAGCACTGCATTACACCGTTATTAGATGTGATTTTCCAAAAGCGCCCTTCACTTTGCATTTACATCCTAATCAGGCAGCTGTCTGTCTCTTTGCCTTTGGAGGGAGAGGGTGGAGCCAGCCAAAGATTCAGCAAACACACACTTAAGCCTTTGCACAATTCCTCCCTGAGAGATGACCTCCTGGGCTTAGTAACCTCAGAAATATTTGATCTTACTGTTGCAAGTTCCCAGGGCCTTTGGTTGATGGAGGCCAGTACTTGAAGGCTTTCTTGCCAAAATACCATCACAAAAGAGAGGTCTCAAGTCTTCCATGGGAACTGACTGCATGTTCAGTCATGTAGGTCTTTGGGCAGAGGGTTCACGCTCCTTCCTTTGCCTAAACAAGTCCTGAGCTGTGGGAGAGCTTCCCAATTGATTTCTCCATGCCTAGCATGGTGCCTGGCACATGGATACCTCTCAGCCACTGAAAGGAGATCACTTTACTCCTAATAATGGACCAGCCCATTGTCCTTTTCCAAGAAGAATGAAGGGATTAAAAGCAAAATGATGAACCCCCAGCAGATTCAATTTCCGAAGATGACAATCTGGATGTACTCCGGGGGTTTTTGAACGTAGGTGGAACTACTTTCTAAATACTTTAGGTCTGGAAAACTTCAAATATACTTGGCTAAGCAAGGCCTCTCTCAATTTTTAAACCCTAGTCTATTTTAAGAGAAATGCAAGCTGCCCATTTCTGATTCCCTTACACTGGATTTGTCAAAACGATGTTCTGTAAGAGCTATTAATTGTTCAAAAACCCATGTGACCCCTGTTAGAATCGTTGCATCCTGAGGCAGAGGACTGATTTTGGTTAATAATCCTCACTCCCAACCCTGATTTAAGCTGAATTTTTCATTTTCCTGAAGGCCTTGGAGGTACTGGCTGTCCTCTCATTTTGAGAACTAGACAGAGACTAACAACGAAGAAGCTGTGGTTGGCTGTTAGATCCACAACCAAGTCTTAGAGGTTTGGCAACACATCTCAAATACTCTTCCCAGAGGAGAGTAAATAGAGCCCTATAAAAATACGCATTTGTGCCCCACTGACTTTCTGAAGTCTGGAAGGACAACATGATAAATGAACGTCTTTTTCTGTGGTCATCTCTATTTGGTCTGCTGTAGAAGGGGCTGCATTCATTCTCATGATATCTGAAATGACAAATCACCATTTAAAACCCTATTTTAAAGCAAAGGACCAATTACACATAGTGACAGGTACAGATCTTAGGCATACAAATTGAATAATCTCGACAAATATGTACAATCATAGAACTAATAACCACATCAAGATGCAGAATGTTTTTAATCACCCATGAAGTCCATCAGTGTTTTTGTAGTCCATTCCTGTTGTCCATAAACAACTGTGATCCTGGTCCCAACTGTGTTGTGTCCAGGCTCAGAGATGGTCTTCATGATCTCCACCAGAGTGTTCAGGTCCTGTTGTAAGGCCCTCCATAGATCTGTGGGCTCTCCAGGACCTTGCCACTTTTGAGATCTAGGCTGTAAAGATACTATGTTTTTGTCAGCTTTCCTATCTCAGGGACAAAATAATGTAAATAATTTAAAATAAGAGTTTATTTGGGTTCACAGTTTCACTGGGTTCGGCCCAGCGTGGGCAATGTCCAAGGCCAAAACCGCATGGTAGAACCAGGAAATAGGGAGAAGAGAAGAATGGGGAACAAGAACACAGTCTTTAGTGAACCCCCAACCAGGCCCCATATCTTAACAGCTCATTTAGCTACTGAACTCATCAATGGATGAATGTGCTAATGACTATAGAACTCCCATGACCCAGTTGCCTTCCCCACGCATGAGACTGGATAAACCACAGTATGTTATCACTTCTGCCTTCTCCACCATCTTTTGTGCTCTATCCTGCAGCCCAGCTCTGCTTGCATACAGGACAAGTGCATAAAAAGCTCATATGACAAAGAACCAAGAGCTTCCACCAATAGCCACCAAGCTCCTGAGCCAGTCCACAGCCATGTGACGGAGTTTGAGAGCAGACAGTCCTGGTTAAGTTTCAAGGTGACCGTCACCCTGGGCAGCTCTTAAAACAGCTTTGTGGGTCTCTGAACTAAAAGCGTTCAGTGAGGCCATGCCTAGGCACCTGGCTGCCAGAAAGTGTGAGATAATATGTGTGCTACTTTGAGCTGAATAAATTTTGGCATCTGTTGTTAATACAATCACTATAGGTTAATTTTGACCTTGAACTAAGCTGTGAACCAGATGAAATCATTCACTATGTGTTCTTTTGTACCTGGCCTCACTTTTTTAATAGTATGTATGCAAGACTCATTCATTTGCTTGTACGGATCAGTTCTGTTCATTGCAGGGATACGTGAGTACTCACTTGTCCACTCTTTTGATAAATATTGCAGTGGTTTCCAGCATTATGCCTGTTTAAATAAAATTGAACAAAAATGCTATGAGAATTCTTATATAAGGGTTTCTGTGAACGTATGTTTTCATCTTTTTTTCTAGGTAAATAGCTAGAAATATAATGCTAGGTCATTATTCACTAATCTTAGGAGAAATTTCAAAATACATTTCAAAGTGGTCATGCCACTTTAAACAGAATACTAGGGGTTGATCCCAGGGCCTTGACACTATCCCTTGCCTTTTCTTTTCATTTTAGATGGCATCCCACTAAGTCACTAAGTTGCCTAGGTTGGGTTCAAACTTATGATTCTGCTGTCTCAAACTCCCAGAATGCTGGGATCTCAGTCATACATCACTACTCTTGGCTTCATTTTGAACTTACTTTGTAAAATATCTCTTTAAGGGTCCCTTTGACTTCTTTTTCATTTTTTTTAGAAAGAACATATTCTTTTTTATTAATTTTAAAGAAAAGAAATAGCAGTGAGACATAACAAATTAGTTACAATAATTAATATAGTACATATTGTTGTCTTCATAGTCTTTGTTCAGAGTACAAGGTGCAGACTTGATATCTTGTACAAACACTATTAGTACAAATCTTTCTTCTTATTGAACTAAGAGAAAGTAGTTGTATATATAGTCCAATAGTCCATAACACTAGTGGGTTATCAGCAAAACTGGCAGTGTTGGAAGCTGTTGACTTGAGGCTTTTACATTTCAGCATATTAATATGGCTTTCTTTTTTGTACCTCATGGTTAGACTTTTCTGCTGGGTAGCCAAGACTAAGGTAAAGCAAGATGCATATAACAAAAAATGTAACTTTTGTATCTGACAAGGTCAGTCAAATGCCCTCAGGATTTATCCTGAAACCATGCATAGCTGTTTGTAGATCTTTTGACAATATCAGCTATCTGAAAAAAATAGTGAGAAGAATTAGAAGTGATATAGGATTTCACTAAACAGAAGGATAAGAATTCAGCAAAGGTTGTTATGTTGCATATTATTGCCTTCAAATTAGTTGTTCAGATATTCAGGTATAATTTTCAATCCTACTTCCTTCTAAGCGTCTTAAGATGAAATCTCAGGTCACTGGTTTAAAAATATACCTTCTTTCTCAACAAACATCTAACATTATGAATCATTCCCTAAGCACTGCGTCACTGCACTTCACACATTTTGATGGGCATTCTGGTGCCATTTGGTTTAAAATATTTACTAAATTCTAAATTTGTTCTTTCCCCAGTGATAGATTATTTTGAAATATAGTAGTTTCTTCTTTAAAAATCTGAGATGTTTCTACTTATTGTTATTGACTTCTAATTTTACTAGTTACAGGATACACTTTGTTTTATATTTTAATCTTTCAAAACTCTACAGAAGCACTTTGTGGCCTAGAGTATGATTTGTCTCACAGACATTCTAAGTTTACTCTAAAATAATGTATATTCTGCAGGTCTGTATAGAGCCACAGATGTGGATCTATATTACAAAAGATGGGTCTTGTTAAGGTTGTCAAGCATAAGGCCTACTTGAAGAGATAACAAGTAAAGTTTAAAAGACAACAAGAGGGCAAAACTGGTTACTATGCTTAGAAATGCTTGGTAATACAGGACAAAAATAAGCACAACACATCTAAATACAGGATGATAGTTTATGTAACTAAACTATATAATTTGTCAGATATCATTTGTTAGATTGCTTATGTCTGTATTGAAGGGCCAGGGTATGTGAACTACCAAAATATGGTGTGGAAGTTGACCTGACAAATTATGCTGCAGCATATCATACTGGCCTGCTGCTGGCTCATGGCTCCTCAGGTTTGGCATGGACAAGATGAAGGCCAGGTGGAGGTGACTGGAGATGAATACAATGTGGAAAACATTGATGGCAAACCTGGTGCCTTCCCCTGCTATTTGGATGCAAACCTTGCTAGAACTGCAACTGGCAATCAAGTTTTTGGAGCCCTAAAGGGTACTTTGGATGGAGGCTTGTCTGTCCCTCAGAGTACCAAACAATTCCCTGGTTATTATTCTAAAAGGAATTCAATGCAAAAGTACATCGGAAACATAACATGGGTCAGAATGTCACAGATTATATGTGCCACCTAATGGAAGAAGATGCAGATGCTTACAAGAAACAGTTCTTCACTGCATAAAGAATAATGTGACTTCACACATGGAGGAGATATGTAAGAAAGCTCTCACTGCTGTATGAGAGAATCCAGTCTATGAAAAGAAGCTGAACAGAGAAGTTAAAAAGAAGAGGTGGAACCATCCTAAAATGTCCCATGCCTAGAAGAAAGATCGGGTAGCTCAAAAGAAGGCAAGCTTTCTCAGAGTTTAGGAGCACTCTGCTGAGAGTTAAACGAAATTTCTATGAAATTTTTTGAGAAAAAGACCAAGAAACTTACTCATCAAGGAAAAAAGAAAATAATAATGCACATTCTATTGAAAAGAATCTGTTTAAAAAAGAAAAGACAAATTGGTATGGAAAACGGGAACAAGGATGTATATCAAATAGTTATGCAGCCAGCTTCACTAAACTTTTCAGTTTAGTGAAAAGAAAGATGTGAGCAAATATTGTGTGGACAATATTTCTTGCCTATGTCTTATATGTTGAATATTTGCTAAGAAGATGACAGTACACAAGGTATTATTATTACTATTCTATAGTCTGCTTTGAAACATCTTTATTTTTATTTCTCTTTAAAATAAAATTTAAAAATAATATAAATTCTATAGTTGTTTGATAAACTTCTCTGTAAATATTAATTAAGCCCAATTAACTTTAAATCTTTATTGTTTGTTCAGTACATATGTCTATATTGTATACTTCTGTTATTTATGGAGAAAGAAGTTATCTTAAAAATCTTCAGTAATAATTATATAGGCTGGAGAGATAACTCAGTGGCATAAGTGCCTGCTTGGCATGCACAAGGTCCTGAGTTCAATACCTGGCATTAGGAAACAAAAAAAAGATACCATTTCAGTAATAATTATATAGTTTTCTATTTCTATATTTGTCAATTTTTAAATATATATTTTGAGTTATTATAAGGTGTGCATAATTTTAGAATTATATCTTCTTGATTAATTAAGCCTCTTATTATAAAATTATGTCTCTATCCCTCAAAATACCTTCTGTTTTGAAGTCTACATTTTTTCTGATTTTAATATGTACATATCCACTTTCTTATATTTCCTGTTTTCATACATGTGTTACTATTTTTCTACTTTCAAACTCCCTTGTATGTTTGTATTTCTTTTGTAATCAAAGATACAGCAATGTCTGTTTTATTTTCCATTACTATAATGTCTGATACAGATATATATATATATATATATATATATATGTGTGTGTGTGTGTGTGTGTGTGTGTTTGTATATATATACATATATATGTTTTATGCAAAATGTACATACATGCTCTTTTTTATTTATCCAGATATGTCATTTCTCCTACTCTTCATTTCCAAATACAAGCAACTGTCTCTTATCACTACCCTTCAACCTAAAGAGTTTCCTTTAGCATTTCTTATAGGATAACTCTGCTGCTTATGTATTTTCTCAGTTTTCTTTTAGTGAAAATACCTTTGTCTCACCCTGCTATGTAAATGGCAATCTTACTAAATAATAGAATTGAGACTTGGCACTTTTTTTTCCCTCCACTTACTTTTAAAAGATGTTCCATTGTCTTCTGGTTTGCATAGTTTAACAAAATAAGTTAGCAATTATTTGAAACATTATTCTCTCTATGTAAAGTATTTTTTCCTGTAATCACTTTTAAGGTTTTAACACTGTCTATAGTTTTCAGCCATTTGAATATGGTGTTACTGTTTTCCTTCAAATTTATTTTACTTATGGTTTGCTGAGATTCCTGGATTTATGCATTTATTTTTCAGTAAACTTGAGGAAATTAGGGGTATTGGTTCTTTAAATAGTCATTCTGCCCCATTCTCTCTTCTATTTTTCTGTGATTCAAACTGTGTATCTGCCATAAGGCAATATTATTACACAGGTAGCTGGGGATCTGTTCTTATTTTTCAGTCTCTCTTTTTGATCTTTGTGTGTGAAAATATGATACAATCTATATTACACTAACTCATTCTTCAGTAGCCTTCTATGTGCTGCTTTTATTATCAAGTGAATTTATCATTATAGATACTTTACTTTTCATTTCTAAACTTTTCTTCTATTTTTTATTTATTTTTCCAACTTTATTTTGAAGAGTAAAAACAGAAGCAAAAACAAATAGAAAAAAAAAAAAAAGACAAGCTAACACAACAATACATATGCTACAGATTTTCAAAACAGGAATAGCTAATTAACAGTGGTTGGTATATTATCTATTTTTATCATCAAATCTGTTGCTCGGATTACCAGATATAGATATGCAAGACTGGACAACTAATTGCATATTAAGCCTTGTTTTCAAGAAATCTTATGTTTTCCTTGTCTTTTAAAAACTATTTTAAAGAGAATGTAATAATTGATAAGACAGTCATAATTTATACTGAATAATTTGTTTAAATCTCTTGGTTCAAAGTTTGAAACACAGTAAGTGCTACATAAATGGTAGCAAGTGTTAGGGGACAGCGTTGTCCTGCTGCCTATGCTGCTATGCCAGATGGTGAACTTCTCATGCAGTACCGCTCTGCCCTCACACTTGCTTCCTACCGTGCTTTCATTTCTGCATTCCTGAAGTATGCATTCACCCGTATTTTCCCCCAAATGTCTCAGTATATTTCTAACCAGCTACTCTAGTGACTTTGCTTGCCATTCCACATCTGAAGCATCTTGGGTTCTGTTTCTCTTGACTTTTTTTTTTTTGTCCCTATTATTGGTCCCATTTCCCTGATTGTTTAATATTGGCTCCTATTGCTCAGCTTCTTTACACATCTAATTTTTTAAGAACATAAACACTATAGACGACATATACAAAAATACTCAAGTTGCATTGTTTCCAACACATAATACATAATAAGCAGCATGAGTTGTAAAGTTTTGTTTGATGAACAACTAAGTTATAAGTAGATCATTTTCTGTTCTGTCAAGTTTCAGCTCAATGCTTTTTAGGAAGGTACTGAATGCATTGTGGTTATGTGTTTGTTGCACATTTGTTTCGTTTTTAACCAGCTTCTTTGTTTCTGGGCAGGTCCTTTATCCTAGCATGTGCCCTCTTCTCAGGCGTAGACATTTGGGATCTCAGGTCATTCTTTGAGCAAGCAGGGTTCTTCTTGCATTCTGACTTGGCTGGAACTCTGAATTCTTCCAGCATTGCACAATTCTGATGTCTTTACAAAACTTTCAACTCCATAGTACCCAGTATCCCCCAGGAGCATGGGGGTCTCTTCTTGCTCATGTGGGCCTTGATCTCACAAAAGACCTACAGGGAGTGCCTGGACAGATTTCTGCGGATCACTGGGAAATTTCTGCACTGTTACTGTCTTATAAATTCCAGCTGCCTCAGTAGCCTGATTATCCTCTGTCTCTGGCTTTTACCTCCTTGGCTCAGTACAGCTTTCTTTGCTTGATCTTCACTTTCACCTCCTCGGAAGGTGCGTGTTTCTTCCAAGAAAACCAAGGTGAGTGAAGAGCTCACTTTCCAAGATCCCCTCCTCTACAAAACAACAAGCCTATGCTTCCTTTGGTTCAACACTTGAAAATGCCTACATCTATTTCGCCTAGTTTTACAGATATTTTCAGCAGGAGGAGCAATCTGGAGCTGATTGCTCCCTGGTGGGCAAAGTTTTTTGTTTGTTTTTTTGTTTTGTTTTGTTTTGTTTTTGTTTTTGTTTTGTATTTTAGGGAAGGGTCTACAGGGTGTTCAGGTCTCACTACTAGATCAGACTCAGTGATCCACCTGTTTACAGATTCCCAAGAGCTGGACTTACAGGCGTATGCCACCTGGCTCAGTCTCAATTGTCATCTCAGCATGCCCCCTGGTGGGGGCCAGCATGGAAGGCCTGGGGATTAAACTCCCAGCCCCTATACCTGATTGCAGGTGCTTTAATCTGCTGAGATATTTGGCTGGCCCTCTGGTGGGCAAAAGTGCAAATGCTGATCAATCTATCTTACTTTTGCTTCAAGAGTTCAAAATTATTTTTATTAAGCCAGTTCTACTTGCCTTTAGTTGTAATTTTTGGTATTTGTTTTCATAGAGAAGTCACTCTCTGGCACACATATGAACTACTAGAGAGGTAGATAATACTGTGTAAAGGTATCTGGCTCAAACCTGACTTCAAATCCTAGTTAACTCACCTAAAATCTTCTGATTTTCAAACAATTAACTAAATGCTCTGAGTTTCAGTTTTTCTCCTCTAAAAATGGGTGCAATAATGCTACTAATGTGGATAACGAGAGATGGCATTTGTAAAGTCTTAGCTCTGTTCCGGGAATTTCTTTGTGTATCAAAATTGTAGGTTCTTGGGTAGTAAGGAAATGGTAATATTTATAATGGACAGGTGGTTGTGGATATTGAGAAGAGAAAACTTAAAATTCTGGGACTCATGTGAGTCCTGACAGTTCCAATGGCTGATCTTTGCATCAGTGTTATCAGTCACTTCATCATCAGTCCTCTTCCTGTGGTATTATTTTGTTTCTGATAGCACAAGAAAATCAGAGACCTCCTCCACAGTGGCTGGATGGCTGACTTCTTGATATGGGGCAACCAAAGAGCTACGGTGTTAGTTTCTTGTTTTCTATGTGCCGTGGTATTAAACCCATTAAACATTCTAAGTAATCTTTATGGCATGATTAAATGTTTGAAACATTAGAAATTTGAAGCAATGAAGAAGTCACTAAAGGTGAGATTCAGTCCACAGTTTTTGTTTTTTTTTTTTACTTTGCTGCTTTCTTGGCCATGACTGTTGAGTAAGCCTTAAACCTGGATTATGTGTCAGTCATAAACCATTCTCAAATCTCAGAGATTTGTGAAATACATATTTGTTATGGGATAGACATTCATTTCCACAAACTGGTGAAGCTCTTGATGTTCCTGAGGAAAACATTGAGGGATGAAGAAATAAAGACGAAAGATGAAAGCTGAGGTCAAGTGGAACCCTCTCTCCAGATGGGAGGAAAGGAACTGCCAATAACTGCAGAGAATTTATTTATGCACTCAGGAGGTAGAGGCCAATTTCATTCCCTCTGCCTAGCAACTTGCTTGCAAGCTGAAATGGCTTGCTTACATGGCTTAAGGAGCTCTCTGTGTTCTTGGGGCTGACTTTGTCTTAGCTCCACAAGTGTGATTGCTTCCCAGCTTCCACTGCTTCCTATAGTTTGTACATCTGCAATATTCATGTATTGGATCTTTTATTTATAAGGTGATGGTATTAAGAAGTGGGATATTTGGGAAGTGATTAGCTCATGAGGGAGAGCGCTAGGGGATGCTGCATGCACTTTTGTATGAGTAAACCCAGTGAAACCGCTCCCCTCTTCCACCCCAGTGAGCAGTGATCCATGAATCTGAAGGTCCTCTCCAGACTCAGACTCTGCAGGCACTTTGGTCTAGACTCCAGCCCCCAGAAATGTGACAAGTAAATGTTGGTTATTTATAAGCTCCTCAGTTTACAGCATTTCATTATAGCAGACCAAATGGAATATGGGAGAAAATGTGTACTGAGAGTAGGGGTGTTATTGTAACAAACATCTCAGTGATTCTCAACCTTTCTAATGCCATGTCCCTAAAATACGGTTCCTCATGTTGCAGTGACCCCAAACCAAAAAATAATTTTGATGGCTATTTCAAAACTGTAATTTTGCTACAGTTATGATTTGGAGTGTAAATACCTGATATGCATTATGTATTCTCATTGCTACAAATCAAGCATAATTTAAACATAGTGATTCATCACAAAAACAATATTTAATTATATGTTGAGAAATATTTATTACTAATTCCAATAAATAACATTTTACCATGTCATATCATGGGTTTGAATATGTATTTTCCGATGGCTTTAGGTGACCCCTGTGTTTTGGTCATTCGACCCCCGCTGGGGTCACAACCCACAGTTGAGAACCGCTGATCTACATCTTCTAAATGTAGAAGGAGGCATTAAGAACTCAGTAATGGGCGTGAGCAAAAGAGTTCCGAGTTTTGTGCTAGAAAATGTCTACCTTGCTGTGAATGGACTGGAAAGGTGATTCTTATAAGAGTCATAAGAAAAAGAAAAGAAAAACTCAATTATAGAGCAAGCCTCAATCTTCTTAGAGTATATGCACATAACTTTAAACAGACCATTCCTAGAAACAAGAGTGGAAAGGCAATTGAAGAGGTCTCAGGCTTCAGGAATAATGGTATAAAGTGGCAGAGGACTTCTCCAAATTGTGTTTGTGGCCTGTTGATCTTAGCAAGACAAACTTGTGAAAGATGAGACTGAAAATTTGGCTAAGGAATTTCCTAAGAAAAGTATTGAAGAGCGGTCCAGCTTTTTCCATGGCTACTTATTGTTAAATGCAGGAGAGCAATGACTTCAGGGTAGCCTGGAAGGTGACCCCTCAGAGTGCAAGCCAGAGATGACTGTTCTTGAGCTTTAGTGTCAAATGGAATTCGCCCTTCTGGATTTTGTACTTACCTAGCATCTGTAACTCTTATTCCTCCTTATCTTTCCATTTTGGAATGGGACTATCTAGCCTGTGCCTGTCCCACTGTTGTGTTTTGGAAGCACATAACACATGTGATTTCACAGGTTCATAACTAGAGAATAATTTATATCAAAATGAGTCATAGGCTGAGCCTTGAACATACATTGTTAAAATGACTTTTAGATGAGGTTTTGGACTTTAAATTTTTGAGTTAATTCTCAGCTAAATAAAGACATTGGGGAATATGGAGATGAAATAAAGGTGGTTGGCATGGAAGAAGGAGATGAGTATTGGGAATCTGGGGATGGAATGCTGTGGTCTGAATGCCTTTGCCTCCCTCACATGCTTATGTTGAAATCCTAACCTCCAGTGTGATATGGTGATTGTACAAGCTGATTACTCTGGGCAGTGATTAAGTCCTGAGGCCAAAGCTGATGAAAAAGACACCGAGAGTTCCCTTGCCCTTCTCAACCCTGTGAGGTTATTACAAGAAAAAGACTACAAGACACTATTTGCAGTGACTTGCATTGTACTTTTAGCCACCAGAACTGTAAGAAATAAGTGTTTCCAGTTCAAATAGCACAGTCTACCGTGGGCAACTACAACAACCCAAATGAACCAAAGCAATAACACAAGTTTGTTACTCATTGATTCTGCTGAAATGTATCAAATTCCAGGACTCCTGAGTCCTGCTCACTGTAGTTTGTTAGATGTAAGGTTACCAAAATGACTTCCTGAAGTGAATTTCCATTGTCATCAAGACAGAGACAGGGAGAACAAAGAACCCTCTGTGAGCTCTTGAGAGCTTTTGCACATTTCATTGGTCCAGCAAGTCAAGCAGTTATACATAACTTTAAAGCAGCAGGGAAGCAGATTTTAAGACATGCTTGGGTGGGGGTATAGAGTTAAAATGTTTATGAAAGTCTCTAATGATCACACTTTTTTCTTTTCCTTCCCTCCTTCTTTCCTTCCTTCCTTCCTTTCTTTTCTTTTTTGTATCTTTACCTCTTTTTTTTTTTTTTTTTTTTTTTTTTTTTTTTTTTTTTTTTTTTTTTTTTTTTTTTTTTTTTTTTTTTTTTTGAGTTTCACCAAACCAGCTTGTGCCATTTCAGCCACACTTTCACTTGGCAACACCTAATATTCACATGTGCTCTGCCAAGAACCACCATACTTTCAGCTGGCCATTTATATCTCAGACATGTGGTGTATTTTGTGTCTAAGACTCTCACAGTGAGTAAAAATGCTATTGTGGCCATATGTCTAAGCCCATCTTTTCCATTCAAGTTTAATTTTTAAGGCCAGGAAGCTACATTTTAGCCAATGTAGAAAGACCCATCAAACCAAAGTGTTTACATTTTTCTCAGAAAATCAATACTTCCTACTTTCCTTGACCTCTTGTTCCTTTAGAACTTTCTTACATTAACTATTGATTATAATTCTGTATGAGTTTCAGTGCATTTTTATATTCATCCAAAAAAATTTTTATGTCACCGCAACACTTGCCAATTTTTTCACATTATTCACGTAACATTCAGGGTTATATGAAGGTTAAATCTGCCAATATGTAAGATGCTTAACGGACTTAGACAGGCATAAGTCCTTCCCAGCATAGAGAGCCAGAGTAAGCTACAGCCCACAGTGAGCAATGAACTGCCTTAAACATGTTTGAAGAGATGAGTCTCAAGCATCAGCTTTAGTTGAATTATTTTAGGAGTGCCTGCCCATGACTATCTTAAGTCCTGGTTTTAAAGTGTTTATTTCAGGAGTGCGCCTCTGCCTGTGACTCCGGGGTGGCCATTATTTGGGACAAGGAGCATTTTGTCAGCTTCACATCAGCAGCTGCAAACACTATTAGCACGTAGTGCTTCCTTCTTATGGGAAGAAATTCACTTGTATAGAAAGAGATTCGTTTATTGATAAAGGTATGCAATAACCATGAGACACACACAAGTCAAGGCAGAAGCCCATGCAAATCCTTGTTCTTAATACATTTATGCATATTTTAGAAAACTCTCAGACAGCCCGAGGAGCAGGGGAGAGAAGCAGATGTTTCTGTGTCTTTGGCTGCTCAGAACTGTTAGGCGATACCACTTTAACGACCACAAATTCACTGGTTTTCTCACCGTAGAGATTTTTCCAGTCAAATCCCTGTGCCATCCTCTTAAGTGGTCCTGTGTTTCATGTAAACCTGGCAACCACTTCTGCAATAGCCAGAGACCAACTATAGTGTCCTTGGTAGTTTTCATTTGTTTCTAGAGCAAGAAAGGTTCCGATTTAACAGCATCTTCCCAACCATGCAAGTTCTTGTGTGTCAGGAAATTAAGCGAAAAATGTATAACAGAAAAGAGCCAGAGGGCCCAGCAGGATGGCTCAGTGGTCTAAAGCGCCTGCTTAGGAAAGCTTAGGTGGCTGCATGGACCATGGTTCAATCCCCAGCACCACATGCTGCGCCAGCCCTCCCCTCAGGGCAGGCTGAGCCAGCCATAAAAATAAATAAATACACAAACAAACAAAAGTTCTGAAACAAGAAAAAAAATAAAAATAAAAATAAAAATAAAATTCTTTTTTAAAAAGAAAAGAGCTAGAGATTTCTGGGCTTGATAATAAAGCATATGCTTATTTTTCCCTGCTCTTCCCTTCTAAGTGCAGCAATATACCATGAAAGCCCAGGAGAGGGATGCAGGGGAGGACTCTGGCAGGCAGATAGGCAGAGGAAGGAAAGCGGTTAGGGGTCAGCACAGAGTGGCCACCCTGCACCAAGAGAAGCAGGGGATTCAGGCCCACTATTGCCAAGCCTATAGCAGGTGACATCCAACTGATGACTACCCCAGGCCCCAAGGCATAGGACCAGTGACTGTAGCGACCTGAGTCCTCTTTTTCACTGCTAGGTATGAGAGCACTGCCCACTAGATACCTGGCAGAGAGAAGTCACCAGAACATTCTCTCAGTTCATTAAGACCTTGGTCCTTGTAGACCCAGAAACCCTGAATGCCAGTGAAAGATCCAGGGGACCTCTTCATAACAAGTGACCTTCATCCCCCAACAGCAAGGAAGAGTATGTTAAAGCACTGGCTCAAACTCCCTTACCTAATGACTCCCCAGGCCCAGTCTGGGAAATTCCTTCTGCCTTGGGCAGCACCAGCAGCAGGCAATGTGCACTCAGGAAGTTAAGATAAGGCAGCAGGTCATGCTAATGCCATAGGGCCCTGTAAATATATTATTGTGAGAACTACAGTTGACAAAAGCTGACCAGACCTGTGAGCTCCATCCTATCAGGGTGACTGATTTTTAAAACAAACAAACAAAAAATTAAGTGTAATCTAGAGTGTTAGAACAGCCAAAATATCCAGGTTACAATCAGGATTTCCCATCACATCAGAACCTGGACAATCTCAATTTGAATGGGAAACTGACTGGATGGGAAGAATCAATTGTTGAAATAATCTGACAGAGGTCTCAGAGCAGTCATCCTAGCCATGCTTGGACGGTTATGCACTGTCTTGAAACAAGCGGAATAAGAGAACATATCAACAAAACAACGTAAGTTCTTAAAAAGAATCCAATAAAAATCAGAGAACTAAAATATGATAATGAAACCTTGCTGAATGTTCTCAAAGGTAAAATCACTGGAGAATAAAAGTCAATGAACTGGAGGACAGCTCAATAGGACTCACTCATTATGAACAACACAGATAAAACAGGCCAGAAAAAGGAAAGAGCAGAACCTCTGAGACTCTGGGGACAATAACTAAAGATCCAGTGTCCACATCAGGAATTCCCAGAGAAGAATGAGATATTATCTGAAGAAATAATGGCTGAAAAGTCTCCAAATTTAGCACAGATTTCAGGAACTGAGAAAACTCAAAATATGATAAATTCAAAGAAATCCTTGCCAAGACACGCCATAATTAAAGTTTGGAAATGAAAGAAAAAAGTCTTAAAAGCAGCCAGAGAGAAACAACCAAAGGCCTATGGGAGCCATCAATCTGTGCAGCAGTGGGATACTCATCTGGAACAGGGAGGCCAAGAGGAAGTGACCCACACTTCACAAGCACAGGAGGACAGGAGCCATCTACTGCAAATTCCACGCTCACAGAAAGTACCCTGCAAGGATAATATAAGGTAATAATAACAAAAATAAAGACATCCATGGGTGAAGAAGAGCATAAATGAGTTTGTCAACTGCACTCCAACCTTAAAATAATGATCAAAGAAAATCTTTAAGTAGAAAATGGATGACAGAGAAAGGGATTTTAGAGCACTAGGAAGATTAAGCAACAGAAAGACCACAAATATGGGCCCATCCAACAACAATTCTTACAAGCCCCATAAATGATACTGGGTACCTGAAATTAAAAAATACAACACCATCTCACATTCAAAAAATGACATTCAAAAACAGAAAGTGAAATTATTTAATAGAAATGAGTCTTTAAATGCTTAATTTAAACTAGAGCAATGTCAAAACCAGTAGATTACAATGAGATCCATCAACATAGCCTGATGTCCTGGGAAACCATTAAGAAAACTCCAAGAAGAGATGTTCTTGAAAGAACTAGGGGGAAATAGATGCTAAATCATAGTATTCAAGTGAGCCAACAGAAGACAAGAAAAGAGAAACAAAAGATAATAAAATGACCACCTTAAAAACTCCAGCCTATCAGTAATGACTTCAAATAGAAAAAGCTACAAATAATATTTAGAAAGCTGAGATTGATGAGTGGATTGGAAAACACAGCACAATTAGAATTCAATGACTGAGGTGGGCTGAAACAAAAGAACAAAAAAATTGTACTCTCTTCAATTGTTAATTGCAAAAAGACTGGAATGGCTATGTCAATATCAGATGAAGTAAATTCTACAGCAATGCAAATTACTAGAGGCAAAGGGATGCCATATTATGATGAAGAGGATCAATATAGGGGGATACAGCAACTCTCTATTGGCACACACCAAATATTAGAGCCTCAAAATGCGTGAAATTGACATGAACAGAGGTGAAAGGAGAAATACAAAAATTCAGTCATAATTGAGGGCTGCGACATTCCTTGTTGTCATTGACTTATAAGACAAATTGACTGAGGATATAGAGTTGAGCAACCACATAACTGACACATAGGAATCTCCACAACAGAGGCCAGTCATTCATTTTTATTCCCAAGTGCAGTACATGTAGAGAATTCACTAAGATAAACCCATAGGCCATGAAACGCTCTCCACACATTAACAAGTGCTGAGGTCATACAGAGTATGTTGTCTGATCTTAGTGGAATTAGTTAGAAATCAGTAACAAAACAAACCTCTAAAATTTTGGATATTAAATAATAGATGGGTCAATGGGAAAATCTCAAAATTCTTTTTTTTAATTGAGCAAAATATATTATAGGAAAGAAAGCTCCTGTCTGCGAGAGGGATAGGAAGGGCTCCTGAGTAGGTGGTCCCCTAAAATTCTTAAAAATTCAAGAAACAATACATAGAACTAAGTGAAAACAAAGCCACAACACAATAAAATGTGCAGGGCCCAAGGAAAGCAGTCCTGAGGAGCACATGTGTAGTTCCACACTTATACCAGGAGAAGCAAAAGTCTAAAGGCCAAGACTTAAGTTCCTACTTGAAAAACTAAGGAAACGATGGAAAGAAACCCAAGAGAAGCTAAAGGGAGGAAATAATAAAGAGCAGAAAGTGACAATGAAAACAGAAAAATAGTGAAGGAAAATCAATTAAACTAAAGCTGGTTCTTTGAGAAAAAAAAAAAAAAAACAAGGGAGGATAAATCTCACAAAGGAAAGAAGACATCAAACACCCAAATCAAGAATAAAACAATAGACATTACTGTAGAATTTGCAACCATTAGAAGATTAATAAGAGAATATTATGGGCAACTTTAGTTTCTGGGGACAGAAAATCCTACAATTTAAAGAATAAACCAGTTGGTCAAAAACCACAAGCTACCAAATTGCAATAAATAGGAAATAATATCATTCGAATTGCCTTAGACCAGTTAAAGGGACAGACAAAGTTCTCAGAAGAAAAAAGCCTGACCAACTTGGGACAAGGCAGAGGCAAAACTATCATGAACTGGCCTGAACACTCCATCCTGAACCCTGGTCTCCTGGAGCAGTCCCTGGGAACAGAAGAAGGATGAGACCATAAAGCCAGAGTGAAGACAGGGATACAGCTCCAGCTGAATCATTTTGAAGTTTCTCTGTGAGATATTATTGACCCACCAGTCATGACTAATTTCTTTGCAGAATAATAACCAGTTGCTCATTGTCTATTTTGTGTACTGTTTTAAGCATTTTCATCCTTCCTTCCTTTCTTTCTTTCTTTCTTTCTTTCTTTCTTTCTTTCTTTCTTTCTTTCTTTCTATCTTTCTTTCTTTCTTTCTTTCCAGACTGCCTTAAGGATTTTCTTGGAATTTGTAGCTATTAGATTCTTACTTTAATTATGTTTCTACATTTGATGCCTAGGGAAATTTAATTTGTGAAATGATTTTTTATTGCATTAATTAAATACTCAAAGTTTAATTTTCAAAGGAGTAGCTTATAAGGAACAAAGACACTCAGGTTGTCTGCCCAAACCCCAGTGTCCCCACTGGTGGCTACCAGCCTATTGAGTCAGTTAAGCCTATTGAGAGGACAGCTGACCAGGGTAGCTGCCTATCCCAGGCCATTGCTGGCACAGAAAGGACTACTATGTTGTACCCACTCTGGGCTGGCAGTTTCTCACTGGGGGATCACCAGGGAGATGTAGAGGTTACAGCGGGCAGAGGGGCAGGAGCAGCACACTCATGCTGTCTCTGACCTGAGGCCGCAGTGAGGCCACCTCCTCTGCTCCCTGCCTTCCCTGTGTGTGGTGTGACTCCAGGAGAGAGGGGCCCTGCTTCTTCTGCAGAACAGCTGTCACCGGTCAGGAGAACAGGAGTGGACACAGCTCCAGCCAGCCCTGCTGCCTGTGGGTCCAGCTTGTTCCTAACCTCTGCCCTGGGATCCTCAAGTTCTGGCAGCCACTTGGGGACCATAGTTACTTCACCCTACCCTGGGCCTAGGCTGAGTGCTTTCAGTACTCTTGGCTTCCATGAAAAGCCAAGAAGGCAACAGTGAGGGAAGCTTCCCAGAGCCAGGCCTCTGAAAGGAAACGTGCACATGCCAGGGCTGGACACAATGCAGGGCATCAAGGGTGGTGGGCAGTGGTCGCAGGACAGACTGAAGGTAAGTGAGACCTGCTGAGGTCCTGATGAGGCCTGGTGAGGCCCCCGTGAGGTTGCTGAACTTCTTGTCAGCTCTGGTGAGGTCCTTGTGATCTCAGGTGATGCTCAGCACCCGGGGAAGGAGCCACGTCCTGGCCTCAGCATCTCTGGGTCAGCCTAGTCCTCACACAGAGCAGGCTGTGGTACTGCACAGAAACTGGTGACGAGGCTACGTGGCTGGCCAGGCAGTGCTCTGGGAAGCATGGGCCTCCCTGGCTCCTGCTGCCTGTGCCCTGCCAGCCAGGCCTGCATGGTGTGGGGCAGAGGCACTGGCAGCCAATACAGGCCCTTTGTTAATTACTGCCTGACACTTTAATGTCTCAGTCTAAATACACTCTCCATCACATGGAGCAAAAACCAAAACATGAGAAGCCTTGGAGACCTGTAAGGCCAATAACGGGACTTTTGTAAGGCACTCTGCAGCCCTGCTGGGCCCAGACACTCTCTCTTTGAATGTGCCACTTGCACTATGGTTTGTTTGAAATTATGAAAGCAAGGGGATGTGGGGGACACTCACCCTGACCCCCAACAAAGGCAATACAGCCATCAACCCAATGCCGTCCTGTCCCTGCGGGCCTGACCCTAACCCATGTGCTACTCCTGGTGCTCTTTTGGGAAGTAGTAAGGGATCCTGCATGTCACCTGGGACAGAGGGGACTGAATTCATGGCTGAGCTTACTCTTTATCCCTCTCCTATGACTGGAGCAAGTGACCACATCTGCTTGTCCTCAGCAAGGCAGTGGTAGGGTGCTGGGGAAATAGCTCAGTAGAACAAGCTCTTGCCTGGCAAGTACAAGGCTGGGGCTGTAATGGAGGCACTTGTCATGCACATACCAAATGGCTGAGGAGCTTGATGAGAATGGGAATGATTCCCTTGGACCCTCTGTCCCAGTCTGATTGCACTGAGCTCACCAAATGCTTGAAAATGGGAGATTTCTAATGGACAGAGTGGACTGGCTCATTGTTCTCAGCTGAAGGAGTAAAAGATGGTGAGGCTGATGATGCTGGAAGGGCCCTGTTGCTACCTCCTCCAGTGACCGAGAGCAGAGAGTGCCAGGAAGAGCAAGGGAATCTAAGCTCCAGTGCTGTAAACGCCTTCTAGGAGGTCCTGCATCCCAGGCTGCTGCCCTGGGACTACGTGCCACAGGTGCTTCTGGTTACATATTTAAGCTGCAGTAGTCATAGTTGCTTGGACACTGATCCTACAGGTGGCAGCTCATTCCTAGGTGCCTTAATGCAACTACTCTTCTGCATGCTTGGTGGCCACTTTGCCCCGAGTACTGACTGTCAGGCTCTTCTGAAGCTGGTCCGAAACCCAACCATCCCAAACAGTTGCTATAGTAACATCATTGACCTATTTAACTGTTTCACAACCTGGAACTATTTCACTCTGGAACTGTTTAAGATAATGATGTTACGGCAAGTCCCAACACCCAGTGTTACAGGAGGAAAGGTTTATTTATCTTACAGTTTGTGGAGGTTTCAGTCTGTAATCAGCTGGCTCCATGGCACAGTGGTATGGCAGAAGGGCAGCCCCTCACAGTGGCAGAAGACAGTAAGACATCAAGAACGCAAAGAGGTAAAAGGCAGGAGCAGGACTCTTTCCCTTCCTGATAGTATATGCAGGCTACCTGCCCCAGGGTGTGGGTAGCGCTCACATTGCCAACCCCAGTGCTAGATAATGAACCAATCACAAACTCAAAATTCAGCTGTTTCTGGAAAGCTGGGCCCTCAAGACCACATGAGGCTTTGGGGCTATATCTAGACACCCATCTTAATAGAAAGAGAAGCATAAAGTGACAGAGAAGAACAAAATTTTTAAATATATTTTATGCAACCTGGTAAAATGACATATATATATATATATATATATATATATATATATACATATACATATATATATATGTATATATATATGTTATAACACATATAAATAAAATGTTACCGTAGTGTATGTATGTTCATATCTATGTGAACTACTATAAAAGCTACATAAAGAGATACAAAAAACTATAGATACTCAGAATTTAGCTCTAGAAATGCTTAAATAGGTAGGAAAAGAAAACAGGAAAAAAAAACACAAAGTCAATGAAATATTTTGAAGCCATCAACACATGAGAGTTGTTGATTTGAAGTTTAAACTTGACCCAAACCTAGGCAGAAGCATCAAGATTAACACAATTTAATTAGTTTCAGTAAGTGTAGTCCCTTGGAAGTGATGTAGGGGAAATAGATTTCCAAATTTAATACCAAATCCTCAGAGAATGAAATTAATAACATTCATCAAGAATACCTAAGTTGTCATCTCACAGTGGAGAATAAGTGCTACCTCAAAGGAAAAAAGGGTTTATCAAATCATAGGAAGGTACAGATTTAGAGATAACCACTAAAGGAACAACAAAGAAGAAATAAGTATTCCAAATTATTAGAAAAGAATGTATATTCAGGACAATGTAAACAAAACAATATGAGGGCATCAGACCCAGTTCCCAGAAGTAGCAGCAGCTAATAATGCCAGCATACTTCGGGGGTGAGATGCTGGCTCCATTTCTCCATGTGGACCTCCCTTTCTGAATACCATCATACAACCTATGCAGAGAGGCCATAAGCTGCTTGATAGGCTTGTAGTAGATCACTTTTGACTTAACTTGTACCAGAGCTTATTTATGCTTCTTTTCATGAATAACTATCCCTTCAGAATAAGACCCCGGGGTTATAGCTCCCTTCTATGCACCCCCAAGGAGATGTAAGCTTTGATTATCTTTGCTGGTTGGGGCTGAACCAAGGCAACTGGCTTCAGGAATGGGGCACAAGGTTTCGCTGGCTATCTTATCTTGGATGAAGGACACACTGAAAGTGACACTGGCAGCCTGGTAGCCACCCCCAACCAAAGAGTCCAAAGGATGCGAAGGACTTCATGAGAGTGGCTGCTTCTGGTGGGGGTGGCCAGTGAGAAGAAAGAGAATGGCAAGTTGGAATTCCTGAATGCTCTGCTCAAGACAAAGGCTGAAATACAGGAATTCTCAACAGAGAACTTATTACCTCGTGCATGCATTCCATTCCATGCCTAAATTCCCAGCCTTCGGTTTGGAATTTAGGATTCTGATTGTGGAAAGGCTTTGCAGGCTGAGAGAAAAGACGGTGCTGTATGAGAGGATGTGGAAGAGTGGGGATATTTTAAATTTCCAATCCTGCCAAGCTTCTTGTGTAGGCTGAATTGAATTCCACTGGCCCTGGAAGAGATTGTATCTATCTGTCTTAAATAAAGACCTGGTAGTGGCCTCAATAAAAATATAAAGGCAAATATATTTTTTTATTTTTTTAATGAGAATTTGTCATAGCCAAATCTTGGAAACAACCCAAATGCTCATCAAGCAAGGAATGGATGACTTCATACAAAGGCAGATATAGACCCTGGATATTATCAGTCATTAAATGTAAATGGGTCTAAATATACTGATTAAAAGGCAAATGTTGGCAAGATGGATTTTAAAGCAGTGTCGACTCCCCAGGGGAGCTGAGACTCTCCAAGTGCAGACCTGGCTGCCCACCGCTCTAACCTCATGTCATTGCGCACAGCGCCCACCCTGCTCCGGTCACCTGGGGTGCCCACCGTTGCCCTGCTCAGGCCTCCATCAGCACAGATCATCTTCTGCTTGGCCCATGTCCTGAGTGGGAGCTGGACCCGCTCACCTCTTACCACTCAGCTCCTTGGTTCTCTTCTTGCTCAAAAGCAAAGGTACCAGCCACAAGTCACCAGTGTCCTCTGTGTCTCAACTGGAGCCTGTGGTGCTCCATGAAAGGCCTTACTTAGCACAGTGGTGGCGAACCTGTGATATGGGTACCACAGCGAGCCTGCAGAGCCCTCACTGTCCACACATGAGACAAGTCACACCAGTGGCAGAACATAGGGCAGCAGTAGTTTTTCCTAAATGAAAACCTCAGCAATCGGGTTTAGTTGCAGTGTTAGTACTTCGTCATAAATAAGTCAGTTTAGGGTTGTAGTTCAGTTGTTTGGTCTGTAATAAAAGAGTCACCATCTCACTCACTTCTTTACCTACTCTACAGGACCACAGGCTCTTATCTTTTTATTTATGGACCCAGGACCTCTGGCACTGAATACAATGGCCAGCTGTTGGCAGAGTAAGAACAAGCAGGAGACTGAGAAGCAATGGCCAGAGGACTGACAAGAAAGCCAACTGAAGCAGATGCTGCTGAAGCCGAGGGGAATCTCCAGGTGCATGGCTGAGCTGGGCTGCACTGTTAGGCATACATAGGATTCAGGGCGGCCACATGAATATAACCCAGGGGCTCGGGACAATCAGCAGAGCTCTGTGCATGACACACAAACTCCCCATTAAAGAATTTACCCACTATGAACCCTACTCGGGGTACAAATTAATCATATGCAGCTCATTGAATGGCAGTATTCAGCTAAATCTTGATTCCACACAAGAAACAGCTAGGCAAGGGACCTAGCTCCCCATGGCCCTGAGTTTCCCTGTCTCTCCTCCCTGGACATCCTTTCAATGAAAGGACCCAGCAGCCAGAGGCTCACATTTGAATTTTTCATACGTGCTGCAAACAATCCAAGCAAGCATCTGACTTCCATTCTCTGCTCACAGCTGGGAGCAAGTGCAAGAAATCAGTGGAAAGTTGGAGGTTTGAACAGAGGGTTTACTTTGGTACTTGGTTGCAATTAAATCCAGTGGGTTAAAAGCTTCTGAATGCATTGCCCTGTCTTAAACAGGGCACTCTCACAGAGTGTTTCCACAATGAGCAATATTCATCACCTCACCAGTGTCACGTGTGGTGGCCTCTTACCTCAAACAATGCCTTCTTTCCTTGGAAGGAAAAGCTACTTTCCCTTCATTGTAACTGAATCCAAACATCTGTCACCCACAAGAGCATGGTTTTAGAGATTGGCTAATGGATATTGGGATTAGGTGCACACAGAATTCTACTCATTTGCAACAAATTTGCACCGCTCCCCCTCCACACCCAAGTACACATCCCAAACACTTTTCACCATGAAGCAATATTTTTTTGTTATCATTTCTTTGACTATAATTAGAAAGTAATGAAGAAAGTAATGTAGGTGAAAAAAGCAAGGACTTGTATCCCAGAGACCTTGGGTCTAGCCACGGTGCTCATCACTGGCTGCATGGCCTATCTCAGTTACTCTTCTCTCATTGCTAGACAATACTCGACACTCAAATCTATTTATTTTTTTTTTATTTTTATGTTTTTATCTTTTAGAGACAGGGTCTTGCTATGCAGTTCAGGCTGGCATTGAGCTCACTTTTGTAGCCCAGGCTGGTCTTGAATTCACATCAATCCTTCTGCCTCAGCCTCCCAAGTGCTGGGATTACAAGTGTGCACCACCACGCCTAGTTTTCACCACTCAAATCTGAAAAAGGGAAGGTTTACTTATCTCACAGTTCCTGGAGAAACCTTAGTCCATACTGAGTTGGCTCCAAAGCAGAGTGGCACATGGCAGAGAGCAACCTTTCATGGCAGCAGCAAAGAGCAGAGTGAAAAGGGAAAGGCGGCAGCTCCAGCAGCTAGCTAACCTCTCTCAGCTCTCTACATTATAGTGCAAATTACCTGCCATAGGGCAAACGCAACTTCCACACCCACAATAGTCAGTCACATACTCCAGAAGCTGCCCCATGACTGCAAGAGGCTTTGCTGGGGTGGGGGGACAGCTAGACATAAACCATAACATGGCCTTTGACAAGAAAATCATCTCTCCAGCTATGTCTCTACACCTATGGAAAACAAAAATGAGCAAACCATCACCACCATTGAATTGTTGGAACCCATCTGCAACTTGACACATTCAAGTGTTTGTGCCTTTACCTAATGGTCCTTATACAGCTGTGTCCTACTAGAGCTGTGCCATCCTTCAAGACCCCACAGTTGGGCTGCCTCTCCGAGGAAGCCCTCCTGTTTGCCCCCCCCACACACACACACACAGTGGCCTGCACATCCTCAGTTATCCCAGAACACTTGCAGCCAGTTCTATTCAGAGTTTTTATTGTATAAAAACAGCAGCCACTGACCAGGTGCTCACCTCCTCACCATGCCACCAGCCCCTAGAGAGCAGACTAGGTGTTAGTTTTCTGTCTTTCTGGTGGAGAACAAAGATTCACACAAGGCAAGTGCTAATAGAAGATTAAAGGGAAAACCAAATTATGGGTTGAGGGGTGATGTGAATGACACAGCACCCTCACAGCAGCGTCACCCAAGAAAGATCACTGTCGCTCTGTTACCTGTGATGCTGAGGTGCTGTCCTTGCCAAACCTACTTCTCATCCCAGGATGCCCTTGGCCTAGACAGTAGCCTGAAAAGGCTTCTGGGATCCCCAAGCCTCCTGTTCTCTACCTGGCTACATTCTATTATGGGTTCTCAAACACAGGCCAGACCAGAGTACAAACTAGAATTTAATTTTGAACCTTTAATACCAAGTTCAGGGGTTTCCTCACTTCAACTCAATGCAGGAGAGAAGACAGAAGCACCAAGTGACAGAGAATAGGGTTTTTATGTAGAAACTATTTTCCACTTAGAACTTTTGAGTTTTAACAAAACAAAATCATTAGCTACATTTCTACGTGAATCATCAGGCAGTCAGGCCTAAACTTAATTATCTTAGGTACATATACATCACATGACTCACTCTAGTTTAGGCTATTACAACTGATACATTCTAACCTAAGGTGATTCACTTTTGGTCTTCACAAGTACAATGCTGTATTTGCTAAGGACAGTTACAAAAAGAACTGATTAGCCTTAAGAGGAACTTCCAGGAAATATCTAGCCAGCCACTGCTGTTGTCTCCTCCTTCCAAATAGGTTGTTTTCTTCTTGACTTTGGCCAGTGTTTGAGAAACAAATTCCTTGTAGTCTTAAAATTCTCCACTGTAGCATTAATTTATCAGTTTCTTTGCAACTCACTGTGCGGACATATGACATACGTATTTACGCATTGTGTTTCATGGGCAGCATCTATTGAAGCTGTACTATTACATTTCCACAAGTTTATGATTATATTAATCCTGTGATAGGGTCAAAATTTGCTTCAATCATCACTTTTTATCCCTCCATCCTCACAACACACACACACACACACACACACACACACACACACACACTTCTATTTTTGATCTTTCTGAATTGCTTTGCTTTAAAATCTTTAAAAAGCATCTTATAGAGGCAACTTGGGCTTTAATTTCCACCTTGAGTGTGGTTCCTAGTGACTCTTCTTTCAAATAACTGGTTTTTCTCATGGCACTGTGATATGGAAGGTTGTGTTAATTACACACATCCCTTTCTTGACTCATGAAAGGTCCCTCCTAGGTCTCACTGGTGTGTGTGTGTGTGTGTGTGTGTGTGTGTGTGTGTGTGTTTTCATGACCTGTTTCCCCCTCTACTCATCCCCAAAGGCCACAGTATACTTAATTTGGTAAGTTGGGGCTGCCTGCAGCTGTAGTGGAGTGTACTTCTACCAGCTGTGTGTGAGGTTCCTGCATTTCTACATCCTCAACCACATTGGGCTTCTCATTCTGTAGATTTTGCTTCAGGTTTTCATTTTTGTGGGACATTATGCATATATTTGCCAATTCTGTCTTCCATTGCAGTAAGTTTTCCTTTGTCTAGTTGGTTTTTCTCTATCCATCGAGCTTTAAGTCTTTTACTTGAAAAAAATACATATTTCTGTAATTATTTTTTCCCATATTCACTTGTATTTGTTTCACATTGGCCCATTTTATTTTGTAGCTAGTTGTTTTTGATTTCTTATATTTCTTTCATTATCTTTTGGAAAATGTTAGTTTTTTCAAGTCAAATCTACATGGGAACCCACTATCTGCCAACACATATTTCTGATGAATTCACTTACTGTTTACTGTTTTATCCTATATTATATAGATTTATTTTACTTGTTTTTTTTTAATGATATAAACTGTGGAGTACTATACTGATTTAATATGGTAGCTAGCATTTCCATGTTCTTAAGCATTTCAAAAAATTTTTAAATCTTTATTTATTTATTTGGTACAGGGTCTTGCTACGCAGCTGGACTCATAGTGATCCTCCTGTCTCACCCTCTTCAGCACTGTCATGGAATGCTGTAACGGAGAATCAAACCTCGCTCCTTGCACTTGTCAAGCAGGTGTTTAGACCACTTGGCTATCTCCCAAACTCATCTGTTAAGCATTTTAAAAAAATCTTTCATTAACGTATATTAATTGTACAGACTTGTTTGCTTAGTGTTTATTTCAGCACTGTATACATGTACACACTAGGTTCTGATAAAATAAGAATAACCAATCTTCATTGTTTTGTGTTTGAAGCTTTGGGTGCCTAATTTTTAATTCTTCATAAAATATACAATAGGGTACTAGAAACTATGGTAGCCCCTATGGCACCATAGTTGTACTCCTTCAATGCAACTGTGGCACTATAGGGTGCTGGGCCTTATCCTTTCTGTTTCACTTGGGTTTGGACAACCATCATCATAAACCATAGGGTTTACATCTAGATGTCTCTCAAAGCCTTCCACACTCATTTGTGAGGTTTAGGGAGGAGGCAGGATCACAGAGTGCATGGATTAGTCCACTGATGAGTTCACAATGATGGCCATGGGGAGAGGGTGTGAGCCACTGGCTGCATGGCCTGGAAGGGTCTGTCTTCTCCTTACCTCTGCTGATACTCTGTTTCCCACTGCCATGCCATGGGCTGTTTTTCTTATACCATCCCCCTCTGCCATACCACCTTGCCTTCAAGCCGGAAAACTATGAGCTGTGTCCCCTACAAACTGGAAGCCAAATAAACCTCTCCTCTTTATGTTCTGGGTGTTAGATATTGGGTCTCAGTAGTGCCTAAGACCTTCCCATCTTCCCATAAACCCCACTCTATGTCAGATCAGCATTTTTACATCCACACAGGAGCAAACAGGCAGGATGTGTTTGTGTCTGACAGATTTCACTGACTATAGTGACCTCCATTTCGGTTGCATCCCTCTGCTGCAGGTCGGCCTATCTCCCTTCCCAGTCAGTTAGGGCCTTCGTTGATCACCAGGGTACCTGAAGCAGTAATAGACTGGAATGAGCCTCACACTTGTGCTGAATTGATCACTACTAGGATGGATGGCCCTCTGCTAGCTCCATTTCCAGCAGGATGAACCCAACTCACTTGTTGCTAGGTGACATGAGGTTCACCTCGCTTTTGGGGTAGGAATATCCTAGTGTGCACATAGAGTGGTGCTGTGCTGGGCTTTGCCTGCTTCATGAGTCTGCACCTCTTGCCTGGAAGTTTTCCCCAGCCTTCTCATTTCCCATACTTCCCCTCATGGAGCCCTGGCTCTGGACAACTCTCAACTGTGGGTGGGCTCAGTCCCACCTCTGTAGGGCCAGGATGCATTCCCTACCTTCAGAGCCCTCAACATAGACTCCTCTGTCTTTGTTCCACGGAGGCGTTCACTGCATTTGTGAGTGTACCTCTTTCCTTTCAAGACTTTAAATAGATCCCTAGAATTGCTAGTTGTAATCCCTCTGTTGTCACTCCTAAAGTCTCATGAGTCTATTTTGAAATCCAAGAGCTAAGCATTATGGCTTTTCCTTCTGTGCATTTTAGCTTTGCCAGCCTCCGTAGAGTTGGCTTAAGTGAGGAGGCAACATCTCGAAATATGCAAGGAAGACCTCACCCCAGGCCCTCGCCCTTTTCCCTCTCACCTCCAGCCTGTCCACTAGGTATGTTGACACTGTCTCCACTCAGCAAGCTGGTTAGCCTCTGCCTACAAGGTTTTGCCCCAAGTGCCAGGACACAATGCCATAGGTTGTATGACTTAAGCAATAGAAAGGTACTCCTGTGCAGGCTGGCAGCCAGCTGGCTGAGGCCCCTGCTTGGGCTGGGTTGCTCTCTGCTCAGTGGTCCTCCTCGGTGTGCAGGTATTTGCCTTCTGTGTGTCCTCAGTGGCCTTTTCTCCATTCTGGTCTCCCCGTCTTCTTCCTCTTCCTACAAGGACATTAGTTGCGTTGAACTAGATCCCATTCTTGGCTCCACCTCATCTTTTTCTCCTTAAAGGCTCTGTCTCCAGATACTGTCCCGTGGGGCTTAGGCTCCACCAGGGAAATGAGGTGAGAAACAGTCTATTCCACAACACTCATTAAACCATGCCTGATGGGGTGAGGTCACCCAGCCTGCCTGCAGAAGGCCAAGACTGGGCTCTGAGTGTCTCTGGGCTGATGAGTCCCAGGAGGAAGGGTGATCTTTGGGATAGCAAGGGCAGTGGTCACCTGTTATTTTTAAATTTTAAACACAAGAATCAATGACACTTTATTTTGTATATCTAGCTTATGAATTCCTGTGGCTGCTTTGAACTCAGAGCAACTGAGACAAAAAAGGTTTATGTATCTAATGTTTACTTAGCATCTATTTTGTACCAGAAACTGAGTTAGGTAGTAGGCATTCTAAATCTATAGGCTTGCCTACAAGGAGTGCCCAGTTGAGTAGGGGAAACCCTTAAGTGCTGTGTGAATGCCACAGGACACAAGAAACCTGGGGAACCAGGAAGGAGGGCTTCCCAGATGAGGTGGCCCTGGGTAGTGCTGTGAAGAGTGAATAAGAGCTTTCTGGTCATGAAAGCAGCAACCAGGATTCCTTCCTACTTCCATGAAAGCAAGTGTCTTCTCCAAGGGTGGGACTGAGCCCATCTGGACAAGAGATGGCTCCAGGAATACACTGGTGGAGTCCACAAGCAGGGTCAGAGGAGGTGCAGAGCTCTGAGCACAGAAACTCTCAGTCCCACCTCAGTCTTTTCTTCCACTTCCCCTGGACAGCCCAATCTGGAACTGGAGCTGGGGCTCGAACCCCAGACTTCCCTCACAGCCTTACCCCCTGGAAGCCTGGCAGCCCTGTTCTTGGACTGGAATGCTGTGGAACCACCCACTCCTGCCTTCATCGGCTTTCCATCACCACCCGCCGCAGCACAGTTGCTGATGTTGACAAATCCTTTTGCAATCTTGTCTGAGCGCCTGCAGTCAGGGCAGAGCACTCACTTCCAAAGAAGACTCTAAGGTGAGGGTGCCAAGGGATCTGGGTGCAATCCTGGGCTGGTGAACGCTGCACAGTGCCTCTGATTTCCAGGGCTCTGGACCCCAGATCCTCTATCCTATGCGTTCTTAAATTGCTGTTAGGAGGACGTGTGCTTTATCTCCCCAAGTAAGTTACAGAGTACACACCAGGTCTCAGTGCCACAACACATGTTGGCAACCAGATGACCATCTCCCAGAGAGCCCCCAGCTCAGAGGGTGATTGGTCAGCTGTGCTGATGTGCAGCTAGGATTCCCAAACCACTCTGGTGTGATGGAAGGAGGCATTCCAACTCACATCTTCATCATGGGGCTTAGGTGTTACCTTAGTCACTTTACTCATTGCTGGGACAAAATCCTCAATCCTAGCAATGTACAAACAGAGGTTTACTGTGGCTCACAATTTCAGTGCAAGGCAGGATGGCACAGGGGCATGGTGGAGAGCTGTTCAGGTAGGCAGGAAGCAGGTGGAAGGGAGGAGCCAGCAAGAGAGGTGAGCCTTTCCAGGTCAGGACCACAGGGATGACCTCTTCTGCCTAGCGCTGACCTCTTAACAGTCTCACGCTCCTAATCCAGTCTCCCTTCCAAAGCCCTACCCATAAGTGTAAGAGGATCCTGGGGATAAATGGCACAAATATAACAAGTCCCTGTGGGGCACTGGCCCAGCAGTCCAAAAGTCTGTAGGTGACTGGCCTTTCCCACAGTGACAGGGCAACTTAGTAACCAGAAACAGGTCCTCCTGTATGCTGGCCCTCACACTGTGTTGTGAGGGGCTTTCAAGCTAGTCTCCAGCACTGAGCCTCACTGTGGACTGGACTGGACTTTTAATAACTTGTTAGATTTCCTTGATGCAGATATCAAGCAAGAAATGGCCCCAGTGGACAGAGTGTGGTGTGTGCTCTTTAACATGAGTCACAGATACCTGGGACCTTGCCTGGGGCAGGGCCCAAAGGGTGCTATAGCAGAAGCCACCAGAGGTGTAGCTGGGCATTGCAGTCACTGAGCTCGGTCTGGTGTGTCCAGTGCATGAAGGAGCGTGGGAATGGGAGGTCAAGGGACAGGTGGATGGGAAGGCCTTAGTCTTGTGGCCATCAAAAGGTTAGCTGAGAACCAGGAATACGCTTCCTCCATGACTGGAGGGGTGGGAGGGAAGGGAGAAGTTTCAAATGGCAGACAACTTCATAAAAATGATACTGTTCTTTTTCATTTGATGCCCCTGACCATCAGACTTTCCTTCAGATTGTGACATGCAGGGAGGCTACTAAAGGTAAGCATTGCATGTAGTTGGTACGGGGCAGGTAGAGGTGATGGGAATACTGCAGACCCTCTGTACAGAGGAGAGAGGGGAAGGAAGCACGGTAGAGTCTTGCTTGCCTGGTATGTTTCCCGCCTTGCTGCTACTGGAGCCAGCCACCAAGTAGCCAAGCCTAGGAAGCTTCTGGACGGATGAGGACAGGCAGTGAACCCAGTAATCCCTCACTCCTTTTCCTTTTCCTTCTTTTTTTTCTCCTAGAAATGCATTTTAAATGTCTGCTTCTCCAAGGAACCTTTTCTAATCTACCAAGATGACTTCAAAGTCCTCCTCTGCATTTTGGTCAGATGGAAATTACTGTCCCATTTATTATCCTGGAATATAGCTGCTATGCCCGCTAGACTGCACAGGACACCCTCTGCTCAGGCTCACAGCAGAAGACCAGACACACACAGAAGCGTTCCGTGTACAACCTCCCTACGGAGGGAGAGAGGGACAGAAGGAGACAGAGGGGGAGAGAGAAGGGATAAAGGAGGAAGGAGGGTAGAGGGAAGGCCTGAGGGAGCACAGAGGCAGGGAGGGAGGGAGGGAGGGAGGGAGGGGGGGAGGGAGAGAGAGAGAGAGAGAGAGAGAGAGAGAGAGAGAGATGGAGAGGAGGAAGGAAAAGGGGAGAGAGGAGGCAGGGACTCCTGTCAGAGTGTGCACCTTTAATCTGAATAATAACTAACAGTGTTGACATGGCTTTACCGTGAAGTCATAGACCCCAGAGAAGGAGAGAATCCCAGTGGGAACAGCTGCTGTTTGACAATAACTTTCTCACTCCAGCTTCACAAACAAGGCCAAAAAGGTACCACGGCACAGGGTATTGGCAGCAGAACCCAGCCAGGGTTTCTGGATTACTATCCAAGCTTCCCTGGGCCACTGTTTTCCCTGTGCCAGTTACCGCAGGGACACCTCCCAAAGTCTGCCATAGCCATAAACCACTAGTCTCATCATTTTACTTCCAATGTTTTTCTTTCTGTGGACCCGCTTTAATTCCATGTATTCATTAATTTCTAATTAAACTTCATGTTTTGAGATCAGCAACACATAGAGATCTTTGTCATCTTGACCCAGTTTCCCCAAAGGAAACAACTGCAAAACTCTAGTACATCAAAGTAAGGACACTGATACTAACACAGTTTTGGATTCTTGGTGCTGCACTTGGAAGCTACGTCCCCCTCCACATCGTTCCCAGTGTCCCCTTTGTCCATGTCTCAGTGTCTATGATTCTGGAAGTCAGTGTCAGTTCAAGGAAGTTATACAAATAGAGTCACCCAGCACCACAGCTAGGTTGAATTTCTTCACCCATCATAACTTTCTAGGCTGTGTGCTGTGAATGAAATACTCACTTCCTCTTATTGCTGAGCGTGTCCAGACATGGCAAACTTCATGTATGGCAAAAGATCAGTGTATTCAATATGTGAGGAACACTTAAAACTCAACAAGAAATCAAAGAGTCCAGCCAGTTACCTATCCCATTCTCAGCTACAGAACATCTGGGTTATTTCTAGTGTTTGCCTATGAAGAATAAAGTTTCTCTATGCATCTATTATAGTAGGGCTTTGTGGAAAGATACACCTTCATTTCTCTGAGATAAATCCCAGGACTGTGTGTGCACTTATTTATGAAACCAGAACTCTGTTTCAAGAGTAGAAAAATTATTTTACATTCCCAGCATCAATGGATAAGTGATCTCATGACTTTATTCTTGTTAGTATCTGTAGTGTCACCATTTTGCCTTAGCCATTGGTGTAAAAGGATAATGGTAGCATTATCATTTTATTTTGCGTTTCTCAGAGGTAGTGATGTCAAGACTCTTCATCTGCTTATTTATTGACAATGTTTTACCTCCATCTCTTCATATCTTTTGCCCATTTGCTGGTTGCACTGTTTGATTTGTGCAGCTTTAAGTAGCTTTGCTATGCCCTAAACGCTAATCCTATGAGAAGTTTGAAAATATTTTCTCCTAGTCTATGGCACTTGTGTTTTTCATCACTGTAACAGGATTTTTCTTTTTCAGAGTAAAAGTTTTATATTTATAAATTCACATTTACCATCTTTTCTATTTATGGATTGCATTATTGGTGTCAAATCTAAAAAGACTTTAGTCCTAAATTCTGAAGATTTTATTGAATTTGTTAAAGTTATTCAGTTTTGTATTTTATATTGATGTAGGACTTATTCTGAGTTTAGTTTATCATGAGTGTGGAACTTAAATTGAAATTTTCTTCCCAGAGATGCAAAAGAAGGCTTTTGTGTCTCTGGTCCTTCAATCGAGTGCTTTCATTGTTTCATTCTTTTGTGATGGTGCTGACGGAAAACTTCCTACTGGCATTCTTATAACTTGTTTTGCATTTTCATCTGCAAAATACAAGCTGCTTTTCAACCCTTCCCCAACATTTCTATAACTTTATGTATATATTTCAGAATAATTCTGACTCTATCAGCCCACAAAAGAAGGTAGAAAAAATGAAGTCAGGGAGAAGGAGGAAAAAAGGGAGAGGGAATCCCTAGAGTCTAAGAATTGTATTCCATCTGTACGTGAACTTGGGCAAATTGACATTTATGTATGTCCCTGCATTGGCTGTGAATGTGTGAATACCTTCTATTTCTTTTGTCACTATTTTGTAGTTTTCAGCGTGCAAATCCTGTACATATTTTGTTAGATTCACACTTAAATTTCTTACTTTTGAGCCACCACACATGGTTTTGCATTGCTGTATTTATTTTAAACTAAAACTTTATGTTGTTCCATAAATGAAAAACAGGTATCACTTCCTGTCCTATACACAAACATGCATAACATTTAACTGAAGTAAACTGTATAACATTAAAAATATGGCCTGTGCACTTTGCATAATCAGCTCTGTGTCTCTGATCCGGAATGCAGCACACGCTGGCAAGTCCATCGGGCTTCAGGGAGGCATTGCTCATCAGAAGGACATCTGAGAATGTGCGTGGGAATTTCCCTGGGCAGCCCTGGGTCTGGGGAGCTACCACCCCCGGGTTAGCTCCTTCTTTCCACAGCTAGCTCTGACTGTTGAGAAAGGCTTTCTGCAGTGCAGCCCCACTCCTTGGTACTGAGGGGCCCCCACAGTCTACAAAGGTGCTGTGACTCGCTAGCTACCTCTGAGCATCAGGTCTGCCCTCATTCTCCCACAGCCTGGTTGGGAGGTGACCACGGACATGTGCCTGCAAATGTTCCTCTTTCCCACTGTGCTGCCCAGAATGGCTGACTCCAGGCATGCAATCTTTGCAGCCCAGGAATTCCTCAGTTCACAGTAGAGGAAGTCAGTCAGATTGCTATTCATTCAGTCCACCGTCAAGTGGACAGCAGAGTCTCCAAACATCTGAGGACAGATGGCAGAATGACACATACAGCAGTGGCCAGTAAGGCCGGGCAATCACCGCAACTAGGAGGAGCATCTACCACCAGGAGGAAGTGACCACATATGACTGGAGCATAGGGACATCCAGGAATTCCTGACCTTCACAAGGCCCCAGTAAGGTGAAGATATTTACAACCTATCTGCAGGTGTCAACATCTAGACTTAGGGAGTTTCTCCAAGATGGTGCAGCCAGGAAATGGCTCAGCCAACACTGGCTGTAGGCCAAGGGGCTAGCTCTCACTCCCTGAGCAAGCTGAAGGAAGGCCTTGGGATTTTTTACATGAACAGGAGAAGGTAGGAAGGAATTGATCTTGTCTGTTTAGAAGTCTTCCCAGAGATGCAAAAGAAGGCTTTTGTGTCTCTGGTCTTTAACTGTGGGGTCTAGCCCCACATTTGCTCACTGGTGTGGGAAAGCTGCCCTCAGGTCCCCATAGCCTAGAGAGGCCCCAGTTTTCTGGGATCCTGCATCTCTCACCCTGACTCTTTATTGGCCGGGTGCGACACTTTGATCCTGGAGGTCAGGCTGGTGATGAGGTTAAGGTGGCTCAGGCAGACCCTGGGTCCACAGGGTGTGTTCTGGCACATCAAGAGGAGGATGGATTTGTCCTGCAAATGAGGGGTCAGGGCTCCGCTGCAGGTCGCCTGTCCCAATCTCGGGACTGAAGAAAGGACTGGAGAGGAGGGGTCTTCAGTGTGTGCTGGGCCCCTGGAGTCCCTGGAGCAGAGGAACACATACCTCTTGGTTTACCCCAGATGGCCTCTCAGGTCTGCCTGCCCCTCAGTCCTGGGGGTGCAGACAGATGGCCCTCCAGCTTCCTCTTCTGCAGCTCAGCAGAGAAAGAACTCAGCCCCTTCCCTACAAACTGGACCCCTTGGGGGCTTTATTTTCATTTCTTCTTGGCAGGATGTAACTTCCTGCTTCTAAGGAAAACAACTCTAAACAGAGCCATGCTCAGGTCCCAGGGTGTCCCACGCCGTCCCAGCTCCATGGAACAGCAGCACTGGAACTTGGTGGTGCTCATTAATAGCACATGGAACCACTTCCTGCCACAGTCCCCAAGGCGCTGGATAAGTGGAGTTGGAGCTTCATCTAGTCCCATCTGAGAGGGAAGCCAGGAGGGGGAGGAGGAGCCTTCAAGGCCGAACTACACACAGGGAAGTTGGAGAGCAAGGGCAGCCGGGGGCCAACCAGAGGGCTATCGGGGAGGAGTGTGTTTAGTTAGCACCTACTATGTTGCTGGACTGAGTCCTGTGTCAGCCTCTGTGGGGACAGCATCCTAGTACACTCGAGGTGAGGGCAGAGAGGGACATGGCATAGGGAATATGGCCATAGGCAGCACCACTGGACTGAGCGCTGAGAGGTGGCCATGGTCTCTCCAGGGGATGTGCAAGAGCCTGGGCACCCCACTTTCCTGTGCTCTCCAGTGCCCATGCTGCCCTGAAGCTCCAGAAAGCTGGCCCCAGTCTAAATGCAGGTTTGGGGAGCTCATGGAGGTGTGAGGTGGGATGGAGCTGGGTTGTGAGTGGCCTGAAGAAAGTGGCACTGAGGCCCGCCACCATGGCTGGACACGGGTCATGCGTGGGAGTTACCAGATCTGTGACTTCGCTAAGTTATGTGAACTCTGCTCTTCAGTGCCCTGGGAGCAGCCTCTGTCCTGAGAACTCCACAGAGGCTGTGACTGGCAGGTGGGGCAGAGGCGAAGCTGGCAAGAAGAACAAGGGCTCCACTGGTACCTGCTCACCCAGATGGCTCCTCTGTGACTGGACGCAAGGACGCCCGCTGTGTGGAGTTCAATTACTGATGTATGTTTATGCTTTTCCACAAAAGGTGAGGGGGCCTGTAGGAATACATACAGAATCTCGGCCTTTGCTTTCCTGGTCATGAACTCTGGAGTGCCAAGCGATGCATGCAAAGCTGAGCCTCTTGACCTGCCGGCTCTCCACAGTGTCTCTGCTCTCCCACACTCACTTTTTAAAAAAACAGAAAATGTAAACCATGTACAGCATATTTTACCCATTTACAGAACCTGATTTATGGATGTAATGATCTAGTTATCCTTCAGTTCTGTGTAGTTTTATGACTTTAGACCATGCTAGAGCTAGAACTCTAGCTGAATCTCTGTTTCCAGAGCCCCCTTGGCCTCTCAGCCACAGGAGCAGAGGTGACAGAAACTCCCCCCTCCCACTCGTCCCTTCCCTCCTCCTCCTCGTCTGCTGTGAATTTACCTCCATCACCAAACTGCTAAGAATGATGAGCTTTTCATTCTCCTCTGTCAGTGCACAGCACTTCACCCAGTCTAACACGCCTGTCACACCCTTGCTTCTTAAGTTCCCCAACATGAAAAAATGCTGCCAGTCACGTTCTGCTGATGATAAAGTGTAGTGTAAGGCTGAAATGGGGGCAAATGTGCTGCCAGAATTCAAGGAAGATGTTAATTTGCATCCTGGGCATTCTCAATAGGTTAATTCTAAAAATACATAAAATATTTTTATAATATTATTTCCATGTAATATTTCAGTAGGGTGATTAGGATCACAGCGAAGCAGTGCTACCCAAGGAGAATTGCCACCCACCAAAAGGTCCTTTTGTATTTCAGTTTTCCCCAGAGCAGGCAAGTTTCCTATCTTCGTACTCAGTGTGCTGTTCCTCCTGTGATCTTCTCCCGTACTTCTCCTGGGATCTCTGCTACGTACATTTTTGTCATCATGCACAGAAGACTCTGCCTTAGTCTTAACACCATGATTGTCTGACTCCTCGACTTTATTTTGTAAGAAGAATCTCTTTTCTAGAGATCTGCAGGTGGAATAACCAACTTGCCCTCAACCTGCACAGAACTGCTGATCTTTGTGCCAGCATGGAACACTGCTTAGAGCTTCTCACTCGTCAAAGGATTCATTTCTTCTTATCGTTAGACTCCTCTGCGGTTGCCTGTAGGACACGCTACTGTGCCTTTCTCCTCGAGTCATGCAAACGGAGCTTGGTGCTTTGGGGCAGAGCATGTTCTTCCACTCGGCTCTTTACTGAGCCTCATTAGCACAGCAGCATGGGCTCTTTAAAGATACATTTCCCCCCAGAGATAAAAAAGTAATATCAACAGACTGGGGTACACAAAAAACCAGGATATATGATAACTGGTTAGTAGTCTGATCTAAGTGGACTATCCTCCAGCTTGCAACCTGCTGGTGCAGGGACCTCAGGAAAGCCAACTAAGGAGGGGACAGGGAAACAGCCTTTGTTGATGTTTCTCTCAAGAATCTAGGCTCTTCATTTGTGTGTTCCTATCTAGGAATATGCTATGGTTAAGAGCAAACAGAACTATGGATAAAGAGGCAGCCCTTTCTGGTCTGCTAACAGAACCTGCTTCTGTTCTCACTGCTGTTATGGAATTTCCCCTTCTGGGTTCCTTCATCATCAATGTATTAGACATTTGGAGAACACGAAAGCTAGATCAGGGGATGATATAGATGACACATGGATTGGCGAAAGATTATAGGCAGGTGATAGGTGGTAGATAAACAGATGATGTGTAGCTACAGAGTGTGAAGCTGAGTTGCAGATCTAGAGATGGAAGGCAGATGGTTGGGTGGATGACGACAGGTGGCATGCAGATGGATGGCACATAGGCAAGCAGTCGGTTTGAGCCAGTGTCACTTTTGAAGCATTTAGGTCCTGTCACAAGAAGATTCCCATGGACTCACCGTGCAGGTTCTGCAAGTTTTGGCAATAAATCAAAAGTGGTACTCTTGCCACTCATAAGTGACTTTGTCACCAACAAGTTACCAGAATAAGCCCAAGGTTATTCAAAGGCTGGGGAATCTATTCAGAAGCCTGCATGGGGATGTTCTCCCAAGTGGCAAGGCATGGACCACTCGTCTGCATTTCAGGCCTTCTGGCCGGGTGTGGAAAACATTAGCTTCAAAACTCCTGGCCCACAATGTGTCGACCAGGAAATAGGACAAGCTTGAGATACAGTTTTTGTTGATTAGGCCTGCAGGGAGAAGCAATGGTCCTCGAGTCACAAGTGTCCATGTCTGTAGCAGCTGGAGGGACTGGCTGGGGTTCAGGACAAAGGCCCCAGGCCCCCTGAAGCCCTCTTTCTTGCCATTTCAGCCCCCACACTGAGTGTTCTCACTCAATTGAATCTCACCTGTGCTGCTGTACCAGGGCTATCACAGCAAAAATGCCAAGCACTGGTGACCCAAATCATAGTCATCGATCTCCTCACAACCCTGAGGACCCAGAAGTCCCAGACCAGGGATCTGGAGGATTCTAGTTCTGGGATGGGGTTTTCTTCTGGTCACAGGGCTATCTTCTCATTGCACCTGCACACGGGGGGGGGGGGGGGGGAGAGGCACAGAGAGACAGAGACAGACAAAGACAAACAGAGAGAGATCAAGACAGAGACAGAAACTGAGAGATGCACAGAGAGGTACAGATCACCTAATAGCCACTCTTATGGCCTCATTTCATTTCACCAATATGGCCACAAAGGGGGCAGAGACTAAGGATTTCCAGAATAATCTTTGGGGTAGGTGAGGCCCAGCCCACAGCAGCGCCACAGGAGCCACTGGGGCCAGAGTGCTTATCTGTAGAGAAGATCAGAATGGATCTTACAGGGATCCACTGCAGAAACAGGTGCTTCTGAAATGCATGCCCTGATCAGAAGTAGTGGCATCCAGGGAGCCTGTCCATGCCCACTGCACTCACTAGGTAAGAGACTCTGGGTGGGCCTAGCAGAGGTGTCCCTGAGGTGACAGGAAGCACTTGATGCACCTGCTGGTACATCAGTTCCTCTCTACAGAGGACACTGAGAGGCTTCCCTTGGGGAAGTGCTGCTCTGCATGTCCCTGGGCAGCTAGCTTAATGCGTGCTTCACTCGCAGTGATAGACATGTTCAGGACCCACTGCTCAATGAAGGAGCCAAGCAGATCCTATGAAAGGGTGTGGAATCGGTGAAAAGGGACATGTGGTCTTCCCTGAAGCACACACAGGAAGCAGCCAGATAAGATGAGAAACGGGCACAAAGGTGGAGCCCACTTTGCAGAGCAAGTGGTCAGAGAGTGAAATCAAGGTTCAAGGGGGCTCACGCCTGGCCTCCCCCACCATAGAGGCCTTGGTGTTAGAACCGTCTCTGTGTTCCTACTGCTTTGAGCAGGCCAGCCTGGCACCCAGCCTGACTTCAGGCATAGGAGGGAGGATGTGCCAGCCACTCTACCTAAGCAGGAAATGCCAATTGGTAAGACCAGGTACTCCTGTCCTTCCAGATATCTTATCAGTCATGCTGCTACCCAAGCCTGGGCCAATCCCTCATTTTGAATTCCATCTGTTACTAATTGTAAGAAGTCTGTGACTCAGTTTCCCTGACTAAAATGGGACCCCAGCCTTGTTAGCCAACCCCCATTGTGTCCCCAGTTCTTTCCTCTATATAACTTATAAGACTCAGGTTCTCAGGGTGGCTCTTGTTCTTGAAAGCTACACACATGCACACACACAGGAAGTTGACTCGATATGTGCAAGAGCACATAGGCAATGAACAGTTTCTGCACATATGAGATGCTATTGTTTAAATAAAACTTTAAACAAAGTAGATTAGAGTTTAACTGAGTGAAGAATGACTGGTGAATGAGGCAAACCTAGGCAGAAGAGCAAGTACAGGGGTCTCTGGAGAGCCCTGTGGTCTGGAAATACTGACCTGCCTGAAAATGGAAGTGCGGTGTAAAATCCCAAAGGAGGCTGCAGAGATAGTCCGATTATGTACAGTCCATGGTTCATCTTATTTGAACATCTCAGAATGTTCGACAGCAGCCTGTGGTTGACTGGAACTTGGACTGGCCGGAGCTCAGCTATTGTCACCAACATGGATTTCTAGTTAGGCTCCTAGGGTTTTGCATGGGGAGGTAGGTTGCAGTTCAGTATATAAAAGTAGTGTATGGTGGCCTCCCTAGGCCAAATTTAGTTTAATATGACTATCAAACATCCAGCCAAGAACAATCAGCACTTGACATGGTTAGGCCATTGACTTCCTTCTTGAATCAGAAAGTTTACTCTGATAAAAACTATACTTCAAATTTTTTGGGATACATCATGTTTTAAGGACAAAATACAAAAAGAAAGGAAGGAGAAAGACAAGTGAAAGAAAGTGGTGTTCATGTGAAGGGAAGGAACCTGATCATAGAGATTGCATCACAATAGATGTGTAGAAAACACCAAGTTGTACACTATAGATACACATAATTTTACTTGTCAGTTAAACTCCAATAAAACTTAAAACTTGCATGGCCATGTTTGTGGCAGAACAACTGACAATAGCTAAATCTTGGAAGCAGCCTATATGCCTATTAGCAGATGAATGCATAAAGAAAATTCTGTGTTTACACACAATGGAGTATCACCCTGCCATAAAGATGCATAAATCTGAGTCATCTTCAGGAAAATGGATGCAACTCAAGACTATAATTCGAGGTGAAACAAGCGAGACACACATGCTTACATACCATGTGACTCTCATATGAGAAACTCAAAGTATAAATAATTTCAAAAGACAGAATAAAAGATAGATGATGGGAAATGGGAAGATGGAGCGTTTGCCAATGGGAAGGGGACCAAGGGATAGAGACGAGGAGGGGAATAAAGAGCAACACGGTGCTAAGTGTACGGACCAATCCCTACAATGCATGCAAGTGTTATGTACTGCACATGTTCACTAGTAACAGCATTTTAAAAATTCTAAAACATGATTATGAGCAATGAGCAGGTGTCCCTCCGGCCAGGCAGCAAGGGGCCTTATGCTGTCTAGTTCTGGTTCTGTCCCACATCCAAGCCATGTCCCCTTGTCCTTCTGGGTCCCTCTCTTCCATGTGGGAGACATGCCCGAAGAAGAGACATCTGTCATCTTCAGGCTGCTCTACGGCTGGAGAAGGGGCTGGCAGGTGCCTGGCAGGCATCCCCATTGTTGGGGATGAGGTAGAAGTGTGGCCATAGCAGGCCTGTGCTCAGGAGCTGCCCACAGACGCTGGTATCTGTCTGATTTTCCTATGGTCAATTAGCTCTGATTTCCCAGTGTTCTGGGGTCACAGCCTTCATCAAGTGGCCTTCCCAGCCCTGACACTCTCTGGAGAACAATGAAGCATTTAATGAAGATGGATGGCCCACAGGCATCCTGCTAGGCCCAGCCTGCTGTGGGAGATGACAGGAGCCTGGGGTGGAGGTGCCAGCTGCACCACTGAGTCCACAGTCCCCGCTGCAAGAACCAGTAGCAAATTATGCAGCTCACTGTTGCTCCTTATAAATGGGTAAAATACCCCCCACACCCAAATTTTTCCCTTGTTCCTGGCCCTGACCCTCTCCAAGCACCTTCCACAGTCTCTGAGAAAATTCTAAGATGCGAATGTCCCTTTGGCCAGGCCCTGGATTGACTACATGTAGAATAGAAGAGCATGCAGCGTGTCTCTGGTGAGGTCGCAACCCCTCCTTGCTTGCTGACTTGCCCACCTGGGAATCTCAGCCACCCTGAGCTGACCCTCATTTCAGGATGAAGCTGCTCTTTCTTCTCTGTGTAGACCGTGCTCCTGGTGTCCCAATGCCTTTCCTCCTCACTGCCTGACAAAGGCACTGTCACCACCACTAGCCTCTTGCCCTAACCCTTTCCTGGCTGCCAGAGTTTAATCCCCTGGGCACCTGCCCACAGCTCCCTCTTCAGGTCTTGCCACCTTGCGTCCTGTGGTAGCCTTTCTTAGGCCCTTATTGCCTTCTGTTAAGACAAAAATGGCTGGATGTTTGCTTTAAAATCCAAAGTACAGCTGCACACAAGTTTGAGAATAGACCTCTTCTTGCTGGGTATGGTGGTGTATGTCCATAATCCCAACAATCTGGGAACCCCGAGGCAGGAGGATCTAAAGCTTGGGTCCAGCCTGGGTAATTATCCTCTCACTGAGCCCCTATCTCAACATGAAAATAAATTTAAGAAGCTGGAAATGTAGCTCAGTGCAAAGGCCCCAGGTTCAACCAGCAGTAACAGGAAAAAGAAAAAGGAACTGCCAATGCGACTCCACCTGCACTGGTGCAGGACCAGCTGCTCTCTGTTTGCATCCTTGTCTTCCATGCAAGGGAAGCTCTCAGGGGACCAGGGGTTAGGGAGATATCTTTCCTCCCCCACCCCAGACTCACTCTGTGTAACAGTTCGGGTAGAGAGCTACAGAAAGCAGATGGGAGAGCCCCACTCACTCCTGGGATGTCTGTCCTCTGCCTTTCTCCTACACCCTCCTCCTGATAAGGCTCTAGAAAGGGCAATGTGAGATAAATTTCATGACACGTTGAGAGCACTGAGCAGTCTTCCTGCTGCAGATGTTTGGCTAGGAGAAAGCGCGTCCTCTGGCTTTTAAAATCTTCAGACACTTGGAACATGTGCAAACTCAGACTTTTGACTCAGGGAATCAATAGAGCAGAGTTGCCCTCAGTGAGCCACAAGGTAAAGGAGCAGAGATGGGGACGGTTGGCACTGGCTGAGAACAGCGAAAGCCATGCCAGCAGGTGACTGCCTGCTGCCCACGCTGCTCCTCACCAGAACAGAGGAGAATGTTCTGGTGATTTGGGGTCCAGGGCCAGAGACAGCCCTGAAGATGAAGGACAAGACATCAGGGGGACTCACACAGTAACAGGGCCGTCACTCATGGGTGGGTCCCTAAGTGCGTGGGGAAGTCAGTTGTCATCTCCAGTGTACTTTTCTCACGTCTTATGGATCCTTCTGGCCTTTTGTAGACCAGATGGTCATTAACCTTGAACATATGGGACCCAACCTTGGCCGGATGTCAAAAGCTGACTTGATCTTAAAGCGTCACTTGAGGTCTTGCTTCAAAATTGAATTCACTTAGTCAACAGGGTTTTGTGCTAAAAGTAAACAGGTGGAAAATAACAGATCATGCCTTCAAACGCCAGCCAAGAAACAGCACACAGCGGCTCGACCTACGCATCACCAGCTTCGCGGAAATGGTCCACATGGTTCCAATCCCTCTACGTGCTCTGGCCGCTCCAGGATGCAAATAGTTTCTAAATGATGCGCGTACTCATTTGCAAGGTCCAAGACCAGCCAGAGGGGCTCTGCCTGAGTCACAGGGGAGGGGCTGGGGAACCTGGTTACAGACAGAGCTGTTAAAGGGTCAATCTGAGCTCCAGCCCAGCTTCTCACTGGCTCTCACTCATCCACCTGGCTCCCCAGACCCCACATCCAAAGCCCACCTTCCTGAAGCTCTCCCTAGCTTTGCTTTTCCTTTTCAATTCATTTCCTTTCCCCCTTTGTAGGTCCCACTGGAAGAGAAACAAGCACTGGAGAAATGGGCCAAAGAATCTTCTTTCTGCTGGGGAACCTTTCGCTAAGATCCAGAACTCCCACATGGTCCATGCCAAGCTCTTTCCCCTCCACTGCAGAGGCTCTCAGTGCAGTTTAAAGAAAATCTGCTCCATGTGTTTCTGATCCATCACCGCACAGCTCATCCAAATACTGGGTTTTAAGAGTCTGTAGATATGCATGATGCATTTGGAGTCAACTTTACAAGACTTCCACGCTCTCGTTTCTGTGCAGGGAGGAAGCCAAGCCGTGCCAAGAGTATATGGATTGGCGGCTCCGAAGCTACACTTTGGGCCTGGAACATCGAAGCTAGGGGTCGAGCGAAGGCTCATTCCCAGAGTAAGTGCTCTCATCTCTGCTCAGATTCAGAAAGAAAGCCACTGTCGGGTGACACTATCACACCTCCAGCCTCTCTGTGTTTCATGCCCATTCACGTCAGTTCTGCAGGGCGAGAACAGAATCTAACACCCTGGCAAGGATCATCTGTCCTGGACTTCAGGCAGATGAAGGAGAGCTCTAGGCAGAGAACTGACGAGTGGGCCTTTTGCTTTCTGGGTGTCATAGGAGCAGTAACTAGAGCAGGAGCAGTGGACCCCCAAGTAACAGGTTAAACTGGCTATTAACATGCAATAGTCTCAGCTGCTGAGGGCTGGGCAGGAACTGGGTGTGAGGAGCTCAGTTCAGTTCCTGGAGACTTAGTGTAGGGTGCCAGGAAGCAAGAAAGGAAACATGGCATTTCTAAAGAGCCAAGAGCTAGGAGCAGAAAGAGGACGGGACAATAAAGCTGCCAGCTTGGGGCTAAAGCAGGCTGAACCTTGCTGTCTTCCTGGTGGAACACTTCAGCAAGAGCATGATGCTTGGGTCTGTTCAGATCTTTGCTGGCTTCACACAGACCGTAGTGATTATGCACAGAGAGAAACCTGTGCATCGCTAAGGCAGGTGCAAGATCCAGAACCACTCTCACTTCCTCCCCAGGATGTGGTGTGAAGACCCTGACCTCAGGAGCCAGTGAATCTGAGTTTGCACAGCAAGTGCACTGTGTAGCAATTGACTGTGCATCTGGGATGACAGGAAGGATATAAGAAGTACCCAGGTACTCTGGATAGAGGACCATCATTAGAATGCAGGGTGGAGCCATAGTGGCAAGTGAGAGCACTGTGTGACCTGTGCTTTGGCTGGGTGAGGTCTGTGGCTCTGCTTTTGGGGACCCAACTTTCCAATGGGGCTGCCAGGCCTGAGTCTGTCTAAAGAGAGGCAAGGCAAGAGGCTTGAGGGCTTGTGCAGTGTGCAGGTGTGGATCAGGGAAGGAGCCCTAACTCAGGAGTTTACAGCTTAGGCTTGAATCACAGCTCAGTGGCGTGGGGCTTGTAGCAAGGATTATCCAAGAAAACCAGAGTGGAGGCAACAGGAGCCGCAAAGCCAGTCTTCACAGGAGTCCAGCAGGTGTGGGGGTAAAGAGGCTTCTGCAAGAGGAGTTGCTGGCGCAGGGTGACAGGTGGGAGATCCGTTCTCAGAGCACACAAGTCCCTCCACTCTGCCACAGCACAGGCGAGTCACTTTCCTCCATGTCAGTTACTTTTCTTTCATTGCTGGGACAAAATACCAACACCCAAACTAAAGGAAGGAAAGGTTTAGCTCACAGTTAGTGGAGGCTTCAGTCCTTACTCAGCTGGCTCCAAATCAGAGTGGCACAGGGCAGAGGGCATCCTTACATGGCAGCTGAAAACAGAGAAGAGCAAACAGTGAAGAGCAAAGGGTGGGAGCAGCTGTGGCAGCTTGCTAGCCTCTCTCTCTGCTCCTTACATTGTATTCAGATTATCCAGTCCAGGGCAAGTGTAGCAGTCATATCCCTAATCTCAGCATGGGATCAAGAATTAATCACAAACTCTAGAAGCTACCCAATGACTGCAGAGGCTTTGTGGGAGGCACAAGTAGACACAAACCATAGCACTCCGTAAGCCTCATGCTGTTGTCTGGAGATCGGGCTGTGGGTGGGGTTGGAGGACAACACAGCGGCAGATCCTAGGCACCTGTTTGGCTCTCAGCACTGACTTTAGTCTTCTTTTTCCCACAGTCAACAAGGCAAACTCTTCCCCCTTTTTCTCTGGCTGGTACAGGCTTTTCTTAGTATCTTTAGCCAAATATACAAAAGAAAATGTGGGTGCCAGGGAGGCCACACTATACCTAGGTCCTAAAGCAGGGCCAGAGTTGTTCTGTTGTAGTTTGAATCAGGATCTTACCCTGTAGTTCAGGATAGCCCTGAACTCACTATTTAACCCAGCCTCAGCCTCCTAAGTTTTAGGATCACAGGACTGCAATGCACACTTAGCTCCAGGTATATTTTAATGGCTCGACTGATTCAATATAAAAATGCATGTTGCCCTTGGGGTTTCCCTACCCCAGGCTCCAGGGAGGGCTATAGGAGGAAGGCCCACTTCCTCAGGGCTCCTGGTGACTCCAGGAAGCTGTCCTCCACTCTCCCAGGCATGTTTTGCTTGCAAAGGCTCCGCCAGCAGCTAACAGAGCCCCTATTCACTGCCACCTCTGGAGAGGAACAGAGAATTTCACTCTTGCACGCACTGGGTTCACTGAAAGCAGGTTTACAAAGAGCCATTTTCTTAAGGACAGATTTCTTCAAATTCCATTTCCTTCTCTCTTGCCCAGCCCAGCCCCCAGCCTCTGTGATTGAACTGCAGGTTCTGTGGCCAAGCTTTTTTTGGATCTCATGAATCAAGATCAATAAATATCGAAGCTGGAGCACGACTCACCCTGGTGCCTTGCTGCTCTCTGGAATAAGGGGCATGATGTGTGTGACCCAGCAGCCCCAACTTGGGCCTGCTCTCCTGCCATGAGTGTCTGGGGTTGCATGCAGCCATGGTACCCAGACAGACAGAGCTTCACATGGGGAAAACGACCCCAAAAGAGTCCCTCCTAGGGACAAAGAAGGGTCTTCTCCACTCAGGGCCTTCTAGGAGAAATCCCCAGGCCAAGGCCTTGATCCATGGTTTCTTAGAGAGGTACATGAGACATCTAAGGTGCAACTTTCTGGATGAATTCCTAAAGATCAGCACAATTCCTTGAAAGAGCACAAAGGAGTCTACGACCCCAAGGATGCCTTCCTTGAGCCCACCCTCACCAACCCACTGTCTCACCAGAACTCTGCTAGTGGCTGCCATCCTGGCATCTTGGGGCCATTCAACCTCCTCTGACCCCACTGCTTGGCTGGCTGCTCACTTGCCAGACACACTCCCTCAGTGTTCCGATAGAGCCACAGGGGACCACAGGGCTCTTTCCTCTGCTCAGCCTACCCTTCATCTTCTTCCTAAGCCAGGGAGGTGGAACCCATCACATAGGCCCGTGCGAGGGCTGCAAACACCACTGAGCCATTGCCCCATTACCTCTTGACCATTTCAGCTCCAGTTTTTCCACACTGGCCTCGTTCTAGCCACGTGGACATCCAGCTGGACTCTCACAATCCAACGCTGAGCATAATGCCAGCTCAGCCACTCCATATCCCATACTCCCTACATGCAGCCCCTCTTTATTCTCTTCTTTTGTCTAGGTTTCTTCTAACCATCAAAAACCACTTTTTAAATTTATTTACATTGTTTGTCTCCTCTGGAAGATGAGAAGCGATATAAGGAAAAATACCGCATTTTGTGCTTAGTCCTGAGCTTCGTACTTAGCCTGGGAGTAGGCCACTCTGGCATCCAACAAGTGTTTAATGAATGAATAAAATAGCACTGGATTTTGCAGTGGGGATGTGGTTTTCTTTGCAGCTCACTTTAGAGCCACGAATTGCATGACTGTAACACTCCTCCAACACATGAAATTTTCTCTTTATAACAAAGAGAACAATTTCAGTCTAAATAACTTGGCAAAACAGTATCTTGCTAGAATTTAATAAACTAGCTTTATTTTCATTGTAGTTTTAAATATAGCTCATTTCTACTTATGGCAAGCTTTAATGGTTTGCTAGTTCCACTTGCTGTATAAAGTTTCCTTTAAATTTTATTGATGTAAGCTGTATGAGCAAATTGATTTGAAGAAACTAAGTGAGCAAAGGAAGCTAGATGTTGGCACTGGCTCAGTGTGGGCAGGGAGGCACTGCCCAGGACTGCAAATGCCAGCACCGAGGGCCAGATGTCCCAGGCCAGGCAAATTACAGACTGAAATACAGGTGCTGAACTTGAGATGGGTGCATACTGGGAAATCCATCCTAAATCAAAATGCATTCTCCGCTCCTGACCTACAGTACAGCTCTGGGCCTCAGCTGCTTTAAACGTGCTCAGAACACTAAATCAGCCTACAGTTGGGAAGGTCATCTGGCGCAGCTTGCTCTCTAATACAGTGTTGACATCTTGTGTAACACAGTGAATGAATGGCAAGTTATGGACACGTGTGCACCATCCCAGAGGCAGAGAAACCCAAGTTGGGCCATTGTCACTAGGGCCCATCTGCAGAGAAGTCATCCTGGCACCTGTTGCTGGGCTACCCTGTCCTCTGCCCACAGACACCAAGCTGAGGAAGAAGCGGCAGGGGCAGGTGGCCCTCACCCTGGTGCCTCCCGTGTTCACTCCAGACCCTTGTTTGAAGAGAGTTGCTTTGATCCCTTTTCCCATGCGCCTGAGGTTCTGATGCTACAGCTGGGGGTGGCCCAGAGCAACAAGACCTGAGCCTGCTGGGACATCTTGTGCTGCTGGCCTTGGGCTCTGCCGGTGGCTGATCAAGGCTGGGAGAAGTTCTCGCCTATCCCAGGTAAGGATTCTTGGGGTTCTGCAGCCAAAGACCATGCATTTCTGAATTATGAAATATAGCCAGGATCCGGGATGTCCCACCAAGGCTGAAGGAATTGATGCATCCTCAGAGGCAGACCTCTCCCAGGACTCACCAAGCAGGGCCACTCCAGGGTACCCACTCTAATTCTGTAGCACAGGGACAAAGCCGTAGACCTATAGGTCACTGGGAGGTGGGGGTAGGGCATGCACAGTGAGGAGGCAGGTGGAGTGGGGTGGTCTGAAACCATCTGGGTACCAAGAAAGGGAAGACTTTTAGGCAGCTGCTCAAAGAGAGCAGCCAGTGGCCCTAGCACAGGTACAGAGACCAGTCCCAAGGTAGAAGAAAGGTCATGGAGAGCTCAGCATGTTGTCATCCAATGCTATCTACATGCAGATTCCTCCACCTCGGAGAAAGGACCTTCCCAGGTGTGTTTTCTCTCTACAGCCAGGTGAGCAGTCTATGGGCACTAAATCTTGTGTTCTCTTTGGGGTCCCCACCCCACTCCTTGGGTAAATCAGTGGTGCTAAGTCTGGGGGAGGAACCAGCAGAGCCTGAGGAGGAGTGGGAGAAGAGAGGAGGGTGGAGGGGTGAGGGAGAGAGGGAGGGAAGGAGGGAGGGATGGAGGGCAGCCTTCTGAGCTCTGCTGCTGCAGGAGACATGGGGTGGTTCCACTTGCCCCTGGGCTGGGTTAAAGGCCCCTGTGGCAGGTGGAGGAACCTCCCTAAAAGGCCTCCCTGCTGTGGGAATGTGTGTGTGTGTGTGTGTGTGGGGTCCTCACAAGGGATCATTTCCTTGACTGAGTGTGGCTCTGAAGTATCCCCAGGGGAGCCACTGGAAAACTGAGGCCAAGGGCTGCAGAGGCACAGGACCCAGCGGTGTCAGCACCTTGTCATGCCATGTTACTGCCCATGTTACCGAGCTGTACACCAGGACACCTGAGCCTGCTGACATCTCTGCCCTGTGTCTTGGCCCTTCTTCCTGGAGGGAAATCATGTAGGACTGAGTGCCTTGCTGCCCATGGGAAGGGTTGCCCAGATCCTGCAGGCGGGAAGCCTGGACCACAGAATGCATGTTTAAGCACAGGCCTGGGGACAGTATGGCCCTGATGGAGAAGTGACCAGCTGGGTGTCACTGTTCCCTCTCTGTGTGTCTCCACTGTGTGTTCTGCACCTCTGCCTGTGCCTGGGCCTGTTGCACACACCCACCTCTATGGCCAGTCTGGAGTCTGGGTCTGCCCTGACTGCAGCCAGGGCCTCAGCCTTGCTTGCACCCTCTCTGTCCAAGTATCCCATGCCTTGGCCATCCCCTACGGTCATGCTTCTTCCACAGGAGCCGTGTCTACTCCAAGGACACCGGGGTGGTGGCTGCCCTCCACTGCGTCTATCTAGCCCAGCCTCTCTCTGCCTTTTCTGGGCCTTTGTACCCTCTCTGTCCCTATATCCTGAAACTCTGGAACCTTCAAAGAAGGACCGGTAGAAACTCTCAGTGAGGACACTGGTGGAACTGAGCAAAGCAGGAAGGGAAACATGGGGCCCCTCCACTCTCAGACTGAGCTTGCTAGTTTGTATAAGTTAGATTTGCTGAGGTTTAATTTTATGTATAATTAAGCCCTATCCTTTTGACATGAACTCCTGGAATTGCGACACATGTACATAGTAATATAAGCACTACCACAAGCATGAGATTGAAAATTCTCATCTCATCTGATTAGACCTCGATGCCATTATCCCTTCCATGTGGAATGTCCCTCATGCCTGCTATCATTACACCTCTGCTTCTGCTTTGAGTTCTCCTGTCCCCATGGAATTATCTTCCCCTAGGTGTTGTACAAATAGACTCTTAGAATATATTTCTTTTATAATTGACTTATTTCTTTTGGGGTTCAGCTACATTTCTGTTCTTTCTCTTTACTTCAGAGTAATATTTCATCATGTCAGTGTTCCATAATTCCGTTATCCTCTTAACATATGGGTGGACCATTAAGTCTAGCCTTTGATAATTATGCCTAAGGCAACTATAAACATTTGAGAACAAATGTGGAGTTGTGTTTCAACTTCTCCTGGGTAAGCACCTATGGGTGGGGTTACTGGGCCATGTGATAGATGTATCTATAACTTGATAATCACCACTTGGCTGTCCAGAGGGTTGACACCACTTTGTAGCCTGGTAGCAATCTGGGAAGGCTGGACAGCCTCACCAGCCCTTGCTACTGGTATAGTTTTCCCCATATGTGTGCTGGGTAGTTGAGTCATTCTTCTACTGTGCATTGTACCTGCTTCTCAGTTATGTCTATTTTTTCAGCAACTGGATGGTTTCCAATAGACATGTCCAGGAAGTAGGTGGCCGGTGGCCAGCACATCTTGAGACCCTCATCTGGGAGGATGCGTGGCCTCATAGTCACACTTCCCATCAGTTAGCCTCATGCTCAGAGGCTCTGTGGTTAGATGCCTTCCCTCAAGGCCACTGTGTCTTCTCAGGGGCCACTGTGCGCTCTGGAGCAGCTATTTAGCCTCTCTGTGCTGTAGCCTCCCTGTCCACACAATGCAGAGAGCAATCCCAATCTATCACAGCCTCATCTGGTTACAGCAGTAACCTCATGTGGTTACAGATGCTCTTCACTTGTACTGGGTTTGCAAATTGAATACGTCATAAGCTGGAAGTACATTTAGTCTGCCTAACCTACCAAATCTCCAACCTAGCCTAGACCTCCTTTTGTGGACTGGGAATGTTGATCCCAACCTTCACTTGGCAGAATTATCCAGTAAGGTGTTGAGCATCCTGTACAATGTATTGAGTACAGAAACTGAACATGAAATATACCATAACCACCTGGGTCTGCTTTTGCATCCTTGTACAGTGAAAAAAAATAATATACAGGTTAAGCCTTCATAAGAGATGACCAATGATAGGTGCCACCATGATGAGTTTACCATATCTGCTCTGGGTTGCTATGAGAACAACCGATCATGGCAGGAAGGACTCATAAGTGAAGATGTTTGCAAGGAATATGTGTGACCATCAGTGCTATTACAGCATGAGGAAGACAGTCCTTGGGAAGATGGAACCAAAAGAGAGAAGATTGACAAAGTAACCAAGCCTGCGAAAGAAGCAACATGTAGAGAAAATAGAGCGTGCACAAGTGTCCATTATCTAAGGCGGAACTTGGGTGTGGTCCCACAAGTGGGACAGGAAGTTTCTTTTGTCTGAAGCACTGCAGATCAGTGTTCCCTGAGCTCAAGTGTTCCTGCCCAGCTTCACCTTCACCTTTATCTGTCCATGCTCTGGGTAGCCCTTTGCTTTGTCACCATGTGTCTCTGTCTCCTCTCATTGTTGATCCCTCCTTTGTCTCTTTCTCATCTACACACACAGTACATACATACCAGCCCAGAAATAAGAGCGTGTTTGATGGCAGCCTCTGGGTACCTCTACCTTCCTATATGGTGTGTACCTCAGGGTACAAGGTCTGACCATGTCTTCACTTGGTGGACACAGAAGCATCGGGAACACGAAGGTTTCCAGAGCCTGGTGGTTCCTCTTCACCTGGAGCCAAGGATGTAACCTTGGTCAGAGGCCAGCTCCCCAGATAGCCATAGTGTTTAGCAAAGGCTCCAAGCAGAGGTAGGCTATGGGCATGACTGGCCCTAGCCCCTGTGTGGCCACTGTGGAAAAGGTCACACAAAGCCCATGGCATTGAGTGGCTGCCAGCTTCAACTTCCATTCAAGGAGTCAGGGATACTGTTTTCCTATCAGGATCTTCCCAAAGGGAGTTAGCATGTAGACAGAGCCCAAGAACTTCAAGAAACTTTTAGAACATGCAGGAAGGAGGGAAGGAAGAGGAAGAGAATAAAAAGGTAGGAAAGTGAAGAAGAAAGTAAGAAGAATTACATTAAGAATATATTGCATGTTCTGCCTGTAAAATATCACAATCTGTACAAAATCTTTGATATTGTGTGGGCACAAAAGACACACTGTGGAGTTGCTTCATGTTTCTACTCTGAAAACAGATCTTCAGCAAGGAGGCCCCTTGGTATCTCACAGGATACGGGACCTCCACTGCGCAAACATCTCTCTGAGCTTAGAGCCACAGGAGGGCAGGACCAGTGCACCTGACCTTCTGTGGGCCACGCCTGGAAATAGAGAGCTCAGCCATGGAATGGCTTTGCTCAAGAACTGAAATGAAACTAAACGTGGAGAGCAATCTCCAGGTTTCCAGTCCCATGAATCATCTAAAACAGGCTGATGCCAAGGGACTCAGCCACATGTGTAGGTAGATGGGAGGATGGCTCTGAGGACACACTAGGTGATGAGACCAGGCCCAAAGGTGGTGCAAGTGGGGTGCAGTGCCCCAGTGCTCAGGGAAGACCCTCAGGACAGCCCCTCATCGCCACCTCCAGCACTCTGTGGTAGGGGAGGCATAGCATGGGAATTCCCCTATAGACATGGCCTACACAGCCATAAACCCACTTTCTGACTGATGATGGGGTGGGATGTGCATGTGTGTGTGTGTGCATGCATGTGTGTGTGTGTGTCTGTGTCTGTATCTGTGTCTGTGTCTGTATCTGTGTGTCTGTGTGTGTGACATGTGACAAATAGTCAGCAGGTCAGAAAGGCATACGAAGTTGGGAGTTGTTGGTTTTTACCAAGGATGGGCTCTCTTTGAGGAGACACCAAGCTTGTGTGGGAGAGGGGAGCCCACTGCTGTCCTCTAGGGTTAAATTCAGCTCACACTCTAATGTCTCCCATGTGGGAGTTTAGGATGGAAAGAGCATGTCTATCCCAAAGCCTGACAAACGAAGTGTTTGTCAGAAAAGATCAAAGAGACTTTATTCAATAGGACACCATGGGGAGGGGCATTGAGCTCTAGTCTAAAGGCCAAGTGGAGTCTCAGAGCTCAGGAGGAGTGCAGAAAACTACAGATAAGAGCATGCTTGGGTATGAGGTCAGAGGAAAGAGTTTGGCTGTACCCTGTCTTGCTGCATTTTTCCTTGCTATAATAAAATGCTTGAGACTGAGGAATTGATAAGGTAAAGAGGTTTGCATAGTCACCATTCTGGAGATGCCCACATCTGCTTGGCTTTCCAGTGCTTCACATATAGCAGAAATAAGGCCAAGTGGGCAAAGAGAGGAGGGGACAATGAAGCCTTCGTGACAACCCTGTGTTGCAGCCACTAACCCACCCTTGTGCCAAGCTCACCAATCCCTTCCAGAGGGCAGAGCACCCATGACCAAAATGCATCTGAACAGTGGTAATGATGTTACAACCTGAGTTGGGGTGGGGACAAAACACATGCATCAGTACCATGGGAGATTTGAAGGGCAGGAAGTGCCTCTGTTTAATTGCTTTGTATGATTGTGCCGTCCCCGGGCTGGACATATGGATAGTGGGCAAGGGTGAGGGGAGATTATCCAGTGCTGGTGAGGAGCTATCTCAGGCTTGGCCTGGAGGAGGAGTTGCTGTCCCTTCATGCCTGGGGCACAGATTGGAACAGAATTGAAGGACAGCGACAGTCACTTAGATATTACTCAGCCCCCAGGTGTGTAAGGCAGCCCATGGGCCAGGGGAGGGGGCCTGAAGCATATTGGGTAACGGCTGGGCCCCCAGGAGGCCCAGCCCACAGCTCATTCAAGGTGGGTTGGATGGTAGGTTCTGTGGATGGGTATTGCAGCCGTGAGGCCCCACGAGCCGCGAGCCCTCCTTAGAGAGAGAAGTAAGGAATGGTGCCAGAGCCTTGGGAAAGGGCCTGGTGCCCTGGCACTGCTGAAGCCTTTGTCATGGGCCAAAGCAAATGCACTTTGGTGCCCAGGGTGTAAGATGAGGGCTTTCCCGGGGCCCAGCAGGATGGCTCAGTGGTCTAAAACGCCTGCTTAGGAAAGCTTGGGCGGCTGCAGGAACCGCGGTTCAATCCCCAGCACCACATGCTGCGCCAGCCCTGCCCTCAGGGCAGGCTGAGCTGGCCATAAAAATAAATAAATAAACAAGATGAGGGCTTTCCCAGGCCATGGGAGACTCCACAGGGCTCATGATCCATTGCAGGTGCTGGAGGGAGGCCTGTGAGCACTCAGGACATTGTGAGTTGGGCCATAGCCTGAGAGTGCCAGCTGCAGTTGTTGGAGTCCCCTGCTCATCAGATCCTCCCTGCAGTCCTGGAGATTGACAGCCAGCCGTGAGGACAGTGGCGCAGACCAATGCTGTTTCCTTGTTATGAAAAGCACGCCTCTTCCACTGAACGAGCCATCCAGTGGCACCAGGGTAGATGAATGCCTCACTTTCACAAACCTGTGTTTGAAAAAGGCAAGGTTTCATGACATTCCTGCCCTGGTATTCCAATTCTGGGAACATAGCCAAAGTAAATAACATTAAACAGAAAACAAGCTTTCTGCCTAAAGATGTTTATGGCAGTGGTACTTATAGGAACTCAAAACTGCAAACAATCTAACCGTCCCACCACAGGGAACGAGGATTAAGTATGCTCTTTCATAATCCACTCCAAAGTATTTATTCAGCCATTAAAAGAGATGCTTACAAAATTCCATAGAAATAGGCAGATATGTGTAAAACAAATTTTTAAAAAGTGGGAAACAGCATTGCATATAGTACATGAGTGTGTAGCCATCCCGGTCTCCTTGGGAGATTTGTGCAGGACCCAAAGACACCAAAACTCATGTGCACAGGTCCCTGCACAATATTGCAACACGGCACATTATTGGCATAGAACCTACATTGTCCCCCTTCACACGCCCAATCATCTGTAATCTGCTTATGACATCTCCTACATTGCAAATGCTATGCATATAGCTGTTACACTGTATTAGAGAATAATGACCCAAAAAATAAACCTTCATCTGTTCAGTATGGACACAATTTATTATTAGCACATGTTTGCAGTAAATAATGATGGCATTTACCATGGGGAGTTGGTCCATGTGCAGAACACACCCTATCAGTCCTTTCTGTCTTCTTCCCCATCTCTGTCTTCTACCTCCCTCCTCTCTTGGTCCCTTCCTATGTGTAAAAGATCAGTCGCCCTGTGTCCTAGTATCTAGCTTTTAATTTGCTCTTGAAGTAGTTTTAGTCCAAGTTGGTTGGACCTGTGGATGCGACAAGCGGAGTGTCTCTGTGCGCAAGCAAACAGGAAACCTCAGCACCTTCACAGTCTCAGCGCCTCACACACTCTTCAGGGAACCAGAAAGCCTAGCTGTCCCCAACATCACCAGAAGGCTCTCCATCAGGCGGCACCACTGCCTGGCTCTAGTTCCTGTGCATGAGTAACACTGAGACCCCCAGGTACTGGAGATGGATTTTGCAGCAAGTGACTCTGCTGGGCTCTGTGAGTCAGTGTGAGCTGGGCCACACTGCAGTAACCACTGACTGTCCATGCTCTGCGGCTCACATCACGCAAGGGCTTTGATTGCTCTGGTTACAGGTCCAAGACAGGTCTGCCTGCCTGGGACTCTGCTCCTCACTGTCCCCATCTAAACGCAGGCTATGAATTATTTGGGGGTTGGGTCCCCTACACACTATGGATCCCCACAGTGGAACCAGTCACACAGCCTGTCCACATGTGGGAGGCCTTCTCCAGGCCAGGAAGAGACAGGAACAGGCCACCTTGGGCAGTACAAGGGCCTTCAGCAAGCCCAGCACCACCAGGAGACCCCTTGGTAAGATGCCTTGTGTAGAGGTCTCAGCAGCACCTCTGCAGGGCCTGGGACACCTGAGAAAGCCGTGCTTGTCCCATGAGCCTATACTGTCCCAAGAAAAAGAGCAAGCCACTTGCATCCTGCATGTTTTTTTCAGGCATGCTACAGCATCCATTCAGGGCATACGGCATCCACACCACACAGCCCTGATTGTCTGAGAACTCTCTCTCTCCTCCTCCTCCTCCTCTTCCCTCCCTCCCTCCTTCCCTACTGCCTCCCTCCCTCCCTCCAGGAAAAGAGAGAAAAGAAGAGAGAGAAGAGTCTGATCCAAGGTGGCAAGGGCAAGTTTACCAAATTTAATTCTTGGCACCATTAGAACAGATTCTAAAAATAAGTGACCAGAGTTTAGACACAAGATGCCAGGGTTTGTTAGAGTCATCACGCCTATGAAAGTCAGAGTCTCTCTCTCTCTCTCTCTCTCTCTCTCTCTCTCTATCTCTCTCTCTCTCTCTTTCTCTCTCTCTTCTTCTTCTTCTTTTTCTTCTTCTGCTTCTACTTCCGCTTCTACTCCTGCTCCTACTTCTTCTTTTCTTTCTCCTCCTCCTCCTTCTCCTTCTCTTCTTCCTCCTCCTCCTCCTTCTCCTCCTTCTCTTCTTCCTTCTCCTCCTTCTCGTTCTCCTCCTTCTGTCTCCCCCTCTTTCCCTTTATGTTTGCTTTTTTATATCTTCATCTGACCTTATATCTTTGCCTTCTTTGTCTGTCTTCTTTTCTCTGCATGTGCTTTAAGCTCCATCCTCCTCATGTTTCTCTTTGTCTTCTACTGGGTCAGCTTCAGCTCAAGCAGTTATTTCCTCAGGCTGGATTTTGCATCTTTATTTCTCCGTTTCTTCTTTAGTTTGTGTGTCTCCCTCCCTCTCTTCTTTGTCCCCTTTCTGGCCCATGACCATGAAAGCTGTGCCTATTTTTCTGTTTTGATTTGATGTTGTTGGTGTGACTGTTATTGATTCCAGCCACTGAGGCCCTGCCTCTGCTCCTGCCCCTGCCCTTTGAGGCACAGGGCTCAGCTCCTGTCTTCCTTCATGGGCTTCAGGGAGCCCATCAGAAAAGCTGGGGCTGGGGATGGGATTAGCAGAGGATGACTGTGTAAGAAAGCTTAGTGACTTAGAGATCACAGAACTACCACACCAGAGTCCCTGAGGGTCAAGAACCTGGATGCAGCCTGGCAGCTCCTCTTCCCAGGCCTTCCCTGGCATCCACCAGTGGCAGCCTAGCCTGCAGCTCACTCCAGGGGCTGGTTGCATTCCCACAGCCCCAGGAGGGCCCGTATCCCTGGCTGTGGCTGAAAAGGAATACAGCAATGTCCCACCCAGAGCTCACCTGATAAGTCAGGGCCCATCCTAGGTCACCTCCCTTTTTTTTTTTTTTTAAAAAAAGTCTTTCCACGGGCCTTACTATGTCTGCACAATCTCTTCTGTCACATAAAGTAGCTTAATCATGGGTCCTTGCCACATCCAAATGACAGAGATTACACTGCAGGACAAGGCAGACTCTTGGGCCACTTTAGAATTCTACCCAGCCCCAGGATCCTCTCTTCTGTGTCATGGCACTCAGGGAGCAGCCTTCAAGCAGGGTGCACGGAGCTATCTTGGGACACTGCAGAGAGCCGTGTCTTTTTGTTTAGGAAAGTCCTTTTTCACATGAAGGTCTTTGATCAGAGAGGTCTCTAAAGTCCCAGGCAGGGGCTAGAGCAGGCAGGAGACTCCTAGTCCCAGCCCCTTCCCTCTAAGGAAGTGGATGGAGAATCAGAGCAGCCCAGAAAGTAAGGCCTGGGCAACGCCACACACAGAGGCGAGCAGGCCGTAGACCCCTGCGGCAGCCGCACTAATATTTTCTTCTCACTAGGCAAGGGAAGCAGAGGGTAGGGGTCAAGAAGTGGTAGCAGATGTGCACGGGGTCTCCACAGATATCAGAGCAGAGCCTCTGGCCAGATGGGCCATCTTCTCGAGGTGACCTTGCCCTCATCCCGGCCTCAGGGCTACTCTGCAGGTACCAGGGACTGAAGCCCAGTGCAGAATCCAGACCTCCACTGTGGGACTGTGAGGCCCAGGGACCAGGCTCACAGATTCTAGTCCCACCTTTAAGCTTGTGGTTGGCCTAGAGTGGGTCAGTGGCCCTGTTCAGCTTCCACATGGGCCCATGAGAACTGGTGTAGGATGGAAGGAGGTCCTTCATGGGAGCGAGTGCTCCAGGACAACACACTTTCTGTTCCTGGGCAGTCACTCTGTAGGTGCAAGAGACAGTGACCTGACCCACCTGGGGGCAGAGAGCTTGCTGCCTGGGTTCTCACATCTCTGCCGTCTCCCTGGTACCCCTGGGAGGGTCCCAGGGTTCTGCTCACCATTTCCGGGATACAAAGCATGCAGACCGGAAGTCCCACCCAGCTCTGCGGCCTGGCTCTGCTGGCTGTGGGCAGAAGGACAGTCACTGGCTTTTCACTGACTCAGTCTCCCTCCTTGGAAGTGGAGTCAGTGACAGCCGCTTCTCCTGGAAGGTGCCAAGGTGTTATGGGCAGAGTTGTGTCCACCTAACATTCAAATATTAAAAGGATGAACCCTAGTCCCCAAGGTGCAGGCACATTGGACACAGGGCTGTGCATGAGGTAGGGTCATGAGGGCGGTTGTCTCCCAGCAGAGCCAGTGTAGTTACAGAGGCAGGGTTCAGGATGCAGATGTTCACAGAGGGACAACCCTCCCTGCAAAGTCACCCGCAGACCAGGGAGAGAGGCCTCCTATGCCTGGGCCCTGGGTGCCCAGATGGTGAGCACTGGCTGAATGCTGAGTTCCTCCAGCCACGGGCTTGGGCGCTTTGTGATGGCAGCAAGAGCAGAGCGAAGGACGGGACCAGTGGTGCTCCCGGCCCGCTCTCCTCTGCCCAGGTACCCAGCCCACCTTAAGCCACAGCATGGTGCCAGCCCCGGCCGGGAAGGGTGGTGGGCAGTGCACCCTGGCGAGCTCGTTTGGATCACAGGTGATGCTGCTGAGAGGCTGCAAGTGTCGCCAACCCATCGAAGGCAATTCCACGAGAAATGTTGATTCTAAATTACAAGGACTTAATTTTTCCAACCACAGCTAGGCAGTAAGTGACTGAACTGACAAATGGAAAGTTCAGTTAATGTGTTTATTTTCTGGCTCTGCATGGCCCCACCTCCCTGGCACTCAGGAGGAGAGGCACCCCTGGTGTTCTGGGACCACAGGGTCACTGCCCTGTGTGGGGCAGAAAAACCACCAAGAGCCCCAGGCTCCAGGCCCTGGGCTCAGCCGGCTCAAAATGTCAGCAGAGCCACCTGAGGCAGCAATGGGCTGGCTTTCTCTCCCAGGGTGACAAATCACAGGATCTGTGGCTGATCACGAGCAGGCAACACTCTGCCCTGGCCTGATGGGGAGACACCAGGAGTAAGTCAGGATTATAACAGCCACAATCCACACTGCGTTCTCTGGTTACCCCTTCCTGAGCAACCCTGGGACTTAGGGGCCATCATTCCCCCTATGGGATTGTTAGGGAAATAGAGGCACAGAGAGGTTCTGCCACCTGCTCAGCTCACACAGACAGCCTGGGGAGCCAGAGTGTGGACCAGTCCTGCCTGGTCCCAAATAGCTTTGTGGCAGAAAGGATCATGTGAGGGCTGGATGAGTGGCGAGCCCTGCAGGCAGCAGCATGGTAGACTCCAGCCAGCTTAGGTGGGGCACCAGGTCACACTTCCATCACTGAGCTCCGGAGGGACAGGGCAGGCCCTCTCTTTACCACTGTCCTTCTTCCCTTTCATCTGAGTCACTAAGCAGCATATTTCCCTGCCATCCGGAGCTCTGACAGCCCCAGGGCATGTCCTAGAGGTCAGAGGTCATGAGTGAAGGTGGATGGCTATGGAAGGTGACCACAGCCCTCCCACCCCAGTTACCCTCCTGTCCATTTCCCACTCTGCCCATGGCCCAAGGACAGCAAAGGTACAAGCAGGTCCCAAGGAAAGAGCACATGCTCAGGGCCACATCCCTTCTGACATCTCTGCCCACACCCAGCCTGGCTGCTGCTGGCCAGGCTAGTGTAGATGTTGGGCCACACCTGGTGTGAGGATCTGGGGCTCTGGGGCACATGGGCAGTCCTGGTCTGAGAAGTCAAGCAGTCAAGTGTGATAAGACAGGGTCATTACACTTGTCAACAGGGGAGCCCAAAGATGTCAAGGCATGGAACACATGTGAGAGCCTGAGCCTTACCAAGATCCCAGAGGTGAGCAGACATGTGGAGTGGGACAGACAGACAGACAGATGGATGGACAGACAGACCAACCATGGCAGCTGCAGAGTCTTGCAGGAAGTTCTGGTGTGAAGCTGAGCACTCTGGGCCTTGTCTCTGGGGAACCACCTATCTTCCTGTGATGAAATTAATGGTTGTGACACTCACTGCAGTACCCAGTTTTTGGCTTACAGTTCAGTAGTGCCAGGTCCATCTGCAGTGTCCATCTCCACCTTCTGTCTCTCTTTAGCATGCTGCCCTCCTCCACACTGTCCCCTCTGTCCCTCTGTCCTCAGCCAACAGTCCCCACCCATCTGTTGCCTGAGGGGCAGATGGCAGGTGAGGGTGACTATGCTCCTGCATGCAGTGGGCCTAGGGCAGTGAGGACAAGCACCATGACCAAGATTGGGGACTTTACCAAGTGTTTTGCCCTCATTTCCTATCACAGCAGCCTTGGTCCCTATGGAGCCAATGAGGGTCCCCAGACTCAGGGTTTTGCATGCACGTTCCTGGGATGGCCCTTAGATAGCACAAAGGGACTCTGGCCAATCTCATGGGGCCCTCAGCAGGAGCCCCCTGCTGTCCCTGTATGCTACTTTCTTCTGCAGAACCACAGGTGTGGTCCCCAGGTGGGTGGGATGCCAAGTCCCTGAGTCACCTGGAGTTCAAAACAAATGAACTTGGTAGCAGATCTCTTCAGCTCTGTCACACTGCCAGAGGCTCCAACTGTAATGGGATAGCTCCTCCGAGAAGCCCTGCAAGCACTTGGCACAGGGAGGGGAAAGTGGAGATAGCAAGCTCCTGGGGAAAAGCCTGAGGGCTTTCCCAACAACTTCAGACCCACCCTTCTGTATTTTGATCAGGCAACCCAGCTGCGAAGAGTCTAGGAGTGAAACCTGTGGTCACACACCCCTGCCAGATCTCTGTCCCAGAGACCAGAGCCCAAGAGGCTAGATCCAAGGTTGATTATAGTCCAGAGCCTAGGGTTAGGGCATAGTTCAGCCATTTAAGCACCTGCCTGACAAGTGTAAGAGCCCAGCTGTAATCCCTGGTACTGCACGCCATGCTGGCCCTACCTCAGCCTGCTGAGACCAGCCCTTCCATCTCCCCATCTCAACCAGTCCCTCTACCCCTAGTGGCCTTTGGCTCCACTTCAGACTGACTCAGAACTACCCAAGAGCAGCTCCTTCCGAAGCCTCCTTCCCTCCTATCACATCAGGTGCTCACCTGCCACATTTCCTGTCCCCAACTCTAGGCAGCCCCTCTTCTCCTGGCCTTGCCCAATCACCTGGGTCCCCTCCTACCCTCAGCTGTATGTCCTCTTTCATCTTTGGGCTTCCCCACAAGATGGCAGTCCAGGATGATCAGACCTTCCCAGAAGAGCATTCCTATGAGTAAAGAAGAAATTGTGTCTCTTCTTTTTACATTTTTTTTTCCACATGATTTTGACAAGGGGCACAGAGAGATCCCTGCTGTCCAGGCCAGGGTGAAAAAAAAAAAAAAAAAAGTCACACTGCAGGACAAGACAGGAGATATTTATGCACCTTCTTTGGAAAATACAACCTTCCACAAGATGAGCTGAAGAGAAATTGCACACTATATACTCAACAGACGTTTTAATCCTGTACACAATCAAGCTCAATCTTGGCTCCAGCAACAGGTCATAGCATAGCTCCCCAGCAGCACATGACCTCTTGCATATTTACAATGTGCATCCCAGGCCCTGGGACAAGGCACTTATTCCTTCCATCTTTGCTATGGTGCCGGGCTTTCCAGAATCCCTGTGTTTCTTGATCTAAGTTTGAAAACTGAAGAAAGAATGTTAGGTCTTAATCTCCATCAACAATTTCCTCCCAGCCAAGAACTCCCAGGTTCCACATTGTTCATTGCTAGGGGAATTTGGGCAAGTTGAAAGAGACCCTGTTTCTACTCAGGATCTCTTTCCTATCCAACTGGAATGAAGGATGAATTCTAGAAAGGGAGGGGCCATCTCATTAAAGGCCCATACTCTGCAGGAAGAAGATAGCACCCATCTTATTCTGAATACCACACCCTACAAAGAGTGCTGTATGTTAAAATACATGTTTGTTTACTGGACAATTTTAAAGACAAAAAATGCCATTGCTCCTTTAATTTGAGATGAAACCAGGAGCCTGGGGGTGCTGAGGTTAACTGAAAACAGGACTGCACTGTCCTCAGTCTAAACAGAAGGGAAAAATTAGTGTAAGCACCCAAAAAAGCATTTGATTACTTTTCTTTAAATGCAAATAATATTTTTGGCTGGCAGAGCACTCAAGACAGGCTTTTGCTTTCAGCAAATAAAACTTTGTTCAAGACCTAGGCTAGACTCGCCACCAATTTAGTCTCTTTTAAAATTCTTATGACTTATTTGAGCCCTCCTAGGCTATTGAAACTGGTTTGGAACCTCTGGGTAACATCTGGAAGAAATATACATTGACAAATGCCAAAAACAACTTTTAAATATCAATCCCCTAGAAAGCAGTGCCAGAGGAGCAGGAGATCTGTAGAAAGGTTGGAAAGATCAAACCATCTGATCAGGGTGTGCTGAGGAGCCAGACCCCTATGCAGCCTGCTACGTTGATGTCTCCTCTTCACCTCTCTCCTCTATTTGCCATCAAAGTGATAACAAGCCCATGGAAACAGGTCTGGGTATCCCTCATTGAGACAGTGCCTATAGTGGCCAGGCAGGGCCCCAGCTTTTCTGGGATTTCTGGAGGGGCAGCCAACACTGTTCAACTGAACAGAGAAGGAAGAGAGAAACTCAGAGGAGCCTAGCATCTGTGGCAGGAAGTGGACCAAGCACCCAGCTCTCTGTAACATGATTCCCAGCAGCTCTAAGAGCCTGGCCTTCAATTTGTGCTTGAATGCGCGCTGAGATAGGACACTCACTACCTCCTAAAACTTTCCTATTCTATCAGGAGTCTGATAGGCAGCCAGAGTGTCAGCCCACTCCAGTTATCCATGGAGTGCAGTGAAATAAATGCATTACACACCTCTGACAGAAAATACTCCCGAAGGTGAAGCAGAAGGAGAAGCCACCATGCTGGGTCATTCTTCATGCATGCTGCTCTCTGCTAAGGGCTAGGAGATGCTGCAGCAGTGTATGGGGCAGGGCCAAGTTCTGCTGAGAGAATGGGACAAAGGCCTGGAAGTTGGGGCTCCCTGTCCCCTGGGATGGGTGAGGACCATGCCACAGGGTGGGTAGAGGAAGCAGACACAGAAGGCGTTCCTCATCTGCCATCATGCTTCTGAGCAGTGACAATGCTGGGGCAGGGTTGGGACAAAAGGTCTTCAATGTTTGAGGCTGACTTTCAGAATTCAGGTCACATGGGGTTTTAAGGTCCTCACACAGGTGATATTCTTGTGTCACAGTGATGGAAACTGGGGATGAGTCATCAATGTGACCCAGTTCACCGCAATACTGGGGCTATACTGGATGCTGTGGAAAGGAGGGGCTTGAGGAGCCAAGACAAAAATTGGAGCAATCTGGCTCCTTATCAAGGCAAGAGAGGTGTGGCCTGCAGCAGACCAAGCTGTCCAATTTTAGCTGCAAGAGTCCATGACAATGGTATATCCAGCTGCCCCACAGGTTGATATAGGATTCTCAGAAGGCGGAAGGTGCTTAATCAGGGAGACAGCCAGTGACAGGATGAATAGGACGCACACCACATGGATGGATCAGAAGCTGCAACAGGACATGGATCACATGGGATGGGAACAGAAGTCAGATCTGAGGGACTCGGGGAGCCGAGGGGGCAGATCCAGCCCTAACGGCAATGGGCATCAGGCCTGGAAGAGCTCATATTTCAGTTCAGGCCCAAAGGCAAAGAACCACAGTGTCAGGGAGCTCCCTCAATGAGTGGGAAGTCAGTGTCTTTGTTCTCGTCTGGCTTCTGCTAGCCCAAGGAGGCCCAGCCACTGTAACCCCAACATCCACTTTGCTCAGTGTATAGAGCCAAGCTAATCACACTCAGAAACCCTCACATCATTAGAATTGTTCATTCAGAAAGATTACCTAGAACATCTGGGCACCCCAGAGCCCAGTCAAGTTGACAGAGAGAATTATGACAAGAAATATAGGCTACATGGCTCTTGCATCAACAGAGAAATGTGCTAAGCATACATAATGGAATACCAATCAACTACAAAGAGAAATGAAATCACATCACTTATGAGAAAATGGATGGAACTAGAAGACATCACATTAGGAGAAATAAACAGACATAGGCCAGGACTATATGTTCTCTTTCATATGCTGGAGTTAAAACAAGAGATCATTCTGAATATCGAATAGTGATTTCCAGGGACTGTGCAAGTGAGAACAAGCGTGATGAAAACAGAAAACAGATTTGATCCATGTAGGCTGTGTGCATATATTCAAATATCACACTGAACTCCATTAGTGTGTGTGATTCATACAAGTTCTTCAAAATTTTTTGAATTTTTGAAAAGACAACTGGAAAAAGAAAGCACAGTAGTAATTATGGTCACTTGAAACAAACTGATTTTGTGAAAATAATGAATTCACAAAATTTTTGAAAGAACAAAGTTAATATTACATTACAAAAGAGTGTATACATTAGAATTTGTTTAGATTTGTTGTTCAATAAGAAGATGGGTATTTATGTTTTGCTTTTAAATATGTGTCTATTTATAAGGCTTACAGGTATGTTCCTCACTATCATAACAGATAAAAAAATAATAAACAAAGAATATAAATAAGTTCAATTAAATTTCCCAAACGTGAGTACCATATAATTAAATCATGTAATCTGCAGGTAAGACTTAAGAAATCCATCACCATTGTGGTTCAATCACACAGAGAACCCCAGAACATTTAATTAATCAGTCCATGGATGATTAATTAGCTGAGCCCTGCAAGCACTCCATCTCTCATCTCCTCACAGAGTGAACCTCCAGATGACCCCACTAATTATAATGTGATATTGATAAGGCATGTGTACGTTTCCAGTTAATATTTATAGACTAGGACAATTTATCATAATGACAGGACAATCATTTAGGTACTGCCAGCCATAAGAAAATTTTTAAAGTACATCATTTCTGGGAAAGATACCAAGTTTCAAACATTAGATCTTTGTATTTAGATTTTATAAGGTAGAGGCTTAAAAGTCCGGATGTAACAAATAGAACTTCATTACCAGAGAGGCTTAGCCAGTGGCTTGGCACAGACAACATGGGACATTCAGACCTGTCCCAGTCCCAAATCCCAGCCCCTCTTCTGAGATGCTGTGCACCTGCCAAAGTCATTATTGAAGCCCCAGGTGAATATAAAAAAGGAAATTTTACCAACAGCTTAGATAAGGTGAAAAAACATTTCAGCTCTATGAAATCACGATTCTAATTCCCTCTATGTTTATGTCTCAAAACAACCCCTAGTCAAGTTATGTTATAATTAGGAATAATTTCAAAATTCCAGTGCCTTCACCCAATACAAATTTATTTCTTCCCTGTGTTCTGGGGCTATCCCAGATAAGCCAGGACTCTGCTAGACTAAGTCACCTAGGGGCCAGACTATGCTATGGCTCGGAGAGGTGACCTTTCCAGTATCTGCATGTGGATCTTAAAATGCATTCACAAACTCCCTCCAAGACTTAGGAGTTACACGATCCTCCTTGAGTGGGGATTATGCACAATGATGACTCACTTGCAATGAGTAGAATGTGCCAGAAGCAACATTTTGGGGTCGCTCTGACGCCAGATCATGAAGGCACTGTGGCTTGTTCCTTGTTCTGTCTTGGGTGACCCGTTCCTAGGGAAGCCAACTGCCCCACTAGGAGCACACTCAAGCCTCCCTGGAGAAGGCCATGTGAGCCAAGTCCAGCAGCCAGTGAGAACAGAGGCCTCATGCCAATAGTCATGTGACTGACAAGTAAATCCTCCAACCCAAGTGCTGATCATAGCCCAGGCCTCCAACTTGGCTGGAACTCCTTCAGAGACACTGAATCTGAACCATAGGCTAAGTCATTTCTGAATTCCTGGCCCACCAAAATCATAGGGAGTATATTTTTGTTGTTGCAAGCTACTATGTTTGGGTGGTGATTTGTCATGCAGTGAAAGATAGCTAATACATAGAGCCAGGGTGAAAGCAGATTTGGGAAGCTTATTCTGGCTGTTTTGAAAATTAGTCCAGAAGGGTCACCTTGAACCTCTGTGCCATTGGTCAGTTTGGCCAAGTTGCCAAGAGCTATAGAATCTCTCCAGACACTCAGCAGAGAGGAGGCACACCTGTGGTCACCTCCCACAAGCCTCTGCTATAGAGCATCTCAGACACTAATGACGAGCTGATAATTGGCTTTGTGCTTTTAATTAAATGTTTGGAAAGTTCTATTTAAGTTAGTTAGGAAATTTTAACTAGGAATGGTGGTGTATATCTATAATCCTAGGACTCTGGGAGGCTGACGCAGGATAATGACAAATTTAAGCCCAGCCCTGCCAATTTAGCCACTTACTGAGACCTGTCTCAAAAACCAAACAAACAAGCAAAATCACTTAAAAGGGGCTAAAGACGTAGTTCCATAAGAAAGCTTTAGCTTTAAAAATTAGGAAATTTTCATTCATTATATTTATAATTCTAAATTACATTAGGAAAGGATGGGAAGACTCAGTTTTACCCTTTGGATCATCAACATGAGCTCTGTGGATGCCACGTAGAGGAAGCCTGTTTTGTTGGCTGTGAGATGAATGCCCAACCATTAAGAAGGACTTTTTAATTTTTATTTCCTTCTATCTACAAACCACTGGACAGGAGTCTGGAAGGAAAAGGAGGTGAGTTTTAGGCCTCATGTTCCAGCAATTCCAGATGGAATGTCAGCCTAAAACATGATGTGCGTGCTGGAAACACGAGTGTGGGCTTGGGAAACATGGATTGGCCCATGCAGTGCTCAGACAAGGCTTCAGTAACCCTTGATTTTGTAATGGTTAGGCCAAGGGGAAATCTGAGTGCCACACTAAAAGGAAGACAGTGAGGTCACCCAGAAGGTGTTGGGGCACACTGAGGCTTAGGAATCTGGAGAGCTGGAGACAGGATGGAGACATATGGCTGGGCTAAGTCACCTCAAAGATCCTAGGAGAAGGGTGGGATGGAGCCAGTTCTGTTTAAGGAAAGAGAACTAAGCCTGTAACTGGCCACGCCAGGAAAAAAAGGGAGACTCACAGCGAGGTGGAATTCTCCAGTTGTGATGTCTCAGCATGGAACGTTTCAGCTCATAAACTAATGAGATTCCATCATTGAAAGTGGCCAGAGAAAGATTTGAAAGCTATTACTCAGGACTGGGGATGGTGAACAGTACAGAGGACACCTCAATTTCAGACTTTTAGCCTTTGATGCAGAATCGACATCAAAGAAAGACACAATGGAGAGATTGCTGTGTGCTCCGGGCTCATCTGAGCACTCCTAAAAGTCCCCAGAAAACAAAGCCAATAAAACAAAATTGAACTAAGCAATAACACAAGGGTTATTAGTAAGAAGAGAGTTAAGAACAGGAGGTAGACTGGAAGCTGACACATGCCCCCTTGTAGTAATAGCATGCAGCCACCTCTAGCTACAGGGATACCAAAAGGCTGAGTGGCTGGCTGTCCAGCCATTCCTCCTCACCCCCTATCATGCATGTCTATCTTGTGACCATTCAGGAAAGACCACAAGAATTCAGACCTCGGTTCTGATGGTCTCACTACTCTGAACCCAAACCCAAGAGCAGGAGAACATCAGAAACAACAGCCCCAGCAAAGCAACCCACTTAGAGCATTCTTTGGTGGGACTTGTCACTGCAGGCCAAATGCAAACCTGAGCTAAGACAATAATCATGGCCTTCATTAAGTGGGAAAATTCTACATAGTAGGAAGAAGAAACAGAATCCCAAGACCTACAGTAGTCACTGAGCCACCAATCATTTTTTCCTTCCATCCTTTCAAAAACTATTTGCTCAGTGATGACAACGAACAGCACAGATATCTCCATCTATCCCTAGAAGCAAAAGCAGCTAAAGACTGCATCAAAGTGTTATAACTCTAAGCAGATAAAGTAGTCTGTGCTAGTCAACCTATGTTGCTGTAATAAATACTCAAGACAGAGCAGTTAATCGGGAGAAAAAGGGGCTGGGGAGTTAGCTCAGTAGAATTAGTGCTTGCCTGGCAAGTGCAGAGTCCGGAGTTCAATCCCTGGTACCACAAAAAAAAAAAAAAAAAAAAGAGGAAAGGTTTATGTTGTTGGTGTTATGGTTTGTATCTAGTTATCCCCACAAAGCTTCATGTAAATCATGGGGCTGTCAAGAGTGCAGATTAAGAGGCGGGGTCAGAGGACGGGCAGAGCTTAAGGGGCAGGGCCAGAGTGAGGTGCAGAACCGTTAAAATTACGTCATGCACCTCCCCCATCCCCCCAAGCCTTGTGGCCTCTCTTGGAGAGATGGCGTGGATCATCCTGGACATGGTGGCACCCCAGCCTCTCTCCCAGACTCTATAGCATGGGACAGCAGTGTCTCAAGGTCTTGCTATGTAATTCAGGCTGCTTTAAACTATGAAAACTCCAGTTACTGTGAGTTAAATAAACCTTTCCTTCTCTAAGCTTGTGTGTTGGGTACTTGTCCCATCAATGAGAGAATAGTAACTAAGACAGAACTTGGTACCAGAGAAGAGAGGCTATTGCTATGGCTAAACTTGACCATGTGAATTACAAGCTTTTGGGAATGACTTATGGGAAGAGATAGGACAGGTTCAGAAATGTCACCTACAAGCAAAGCACTGGAGCAGCTTTGACTGTTCTGTTGGGGAGATTCTGGTCAGAGCCCAGACCAGAATGCTGATAGGAAGCTTGACTGTAATGACCAGGCAGGGGAGATTTCTGCTGGGAAGAAGGACTGCATTGGTTGTTGGACTTAAGATAATTTGTGTTTTGGGTTGGCAGAAAATTTGTCTGAGTTTTGCCCATGTTCAGAGACTTTGCCTGAGACTGAGATTAAATGTGGAGGTCTGATTAATCTTTCAAAGGAAATTTCAAAGCAGTCAAATATTAGGGCAGTGGTATGGTTATTGCTGGGAGCTCTGAGTCAAACATATGTTGAGAATGAAGAGCAAGGAGCCCAGCAGAATGATTTAAAATGTTGTGAATTTGGCCAACAACAAAATACCAGGAAGGCTGTGTACTGCCAGGATAGAGCTAAGGTCTCCATTGCCCAGGAGGAACAGAAAAGTAGCAAAGATGTCCTGGGGACATCACAGGAGGTGTCAGGTTCTCACCCTTTGCAGCCTCAGAATAGGAAGAGTGGGGGCCTTTGCTTTGAGGAGAAAGCCACAGAGTCTCATGTTCCAGAATGGAGGCAGCAGCCACATCAGGTTCCAGAATAGAGGCGGTGGCCACACCAGATTACAGAATGGCACCAGCATAGAGAATTTATTTTTGGGGAATCAAGGTCAGAGTGCTCAGAAATCCAGACACTCAACCCCTACAGCTAAGAGAGAAGGAAGCCTGGCTACTGCTCCAGCTGGCAGCAGACTACATCGCATTGGTTTTAGGTGCATGAAAAATACAGGCATTTTTGAGGTTAAGAAGGCTTCTACCTGTACTTCAGAAGGAGGCCTGGGAGGCCAGGCAGTGTGCCCCTGAGAAGGTAGTATGTAAATATGTGAGTGAGAAGCCTACTCCATGGAAACCCCAGAAGTTTGGAAAAGCCAGGAAGGTGGATCATCTAAGGAAAATTGCAAGGAGGGAGCAAAGCCAGCCTAAAAGAGAAGGCACGGGAGCTACCACCATGAGTGCCATAGAGGTGGAGCTACATGGAGCTCACAATTTGCCACAGATTGCTTCAGATGTTCCACATGGAACTATAGGACTTAATCTTTGCCCTGCTAGATTTTGGACTTGTTTTTGCCCCAATAGTTTGTATCCTCCTTTTGGAATAGCAATGTTTTATCTTGTGCTTTTGAATGTTGGATGTATGTAACTTTTTATTTATATAGGGGCTCACAGTCCAGAGCTTGCCTTGCATCTTGGAGGAAACTTGGGACTTGGGCTTTTCAGGAATGCTGAAACTATTGGGACTTTGGGGACTCTTAGAGATGGACTAAAATGCCTTTTGCAGAAAGGAATGTACATGAAACTTTGGGGGTCCAGGGGAAGAATGTTATGGTTTGTCTCTAGTTGTCCCACCAAAGCCTCATGTAAATCATGGGGCTGTCAAACATGTGGCTTGAGGGGCAAAGCAAGAGGGCCAGGGAGGGGCTTAAGAGGTGGGGCCAGAGCGAGGTGCAAAACTATTAAACTGACAGCATGCACCTCTTCTCCCTCCCCAGCCTGGCGGCCTCTCTCAGAGGAATGGAGTAGATCATCCTGGATACGGTTGCACCCCGGCCTCTCCTCCAGACCCTGTTTCTGGGACAGCAGTTTCTCAAAGTCTTGCTATGTAATTCAAGCTGCTCTAAACTATGAAACCTCCAGTAACTATGAGCTAAATAAACCTTTCCTTCCCTAAGCTTGTGTGTTGGGTATTTGTCCCAGCAATGAGAGAATAGCAACTAAGATAGTTGACTTACAATTCTGGAAACTTCTGACTCTGATTAATTGGTGCTATTGCTTTGAGCTTGGGATTGGACATCATGGCACAAGCGTAGACATGAGAAAAACTTCTCACTTTTCGGCCAGATGCCAAAGAGAGGAAAGAGGAAGTGGAGGGGAGAAAGCAAGAACCAGGACCCCACTGTCCCCTTCAGCACCCTAAATGACCTAGGGAACATTCATTGTCTGTTCAGAAGGAGAGAATGGGGAAATCCTTAGAGAACATGAAACAAAAGAGAGGAACAATATACACACACAAATGTAGACTTGGCATGAAAGAAAGAGGCAATGGAGAGATTGCCAAATAAATCATTTAAATTTTGCACTGGGGAGATGAGGAAAAAAGTAGAAATAGTTATTTTTCCTACAGCTTCATAATGTCTAGAATTAAAGAGATGGTGAGAAAAATCAGTACACTTAGGAATTATCTGAAACATAAACTGAATTCTTGTGAAAATCATCCAATGTTGAGACTCAAAATAATTTCACTTTATCCAGAAATCAAATGTATAGAAGCAATAACTCTGAAACTAATATTTCTGAAATAAGAAACATATATAAAGATGTTTTAATACTAATGGTACCAAAATAAACTTAGAAGTAGCTTTTACCATGTTTAATAATGAAAGAATAGGAAACTCAAAAAAGAAACTAATGCAGGTGGCCCCAAACAGTCATATTGCTAGGAAATATAAATTACCCTCACAGAGAGATTTTGGGTTGTCTGTGGAGACAAGATTTTAAAAGAAGACTGGCCAGTGTTAGGTTGTAAGAAGACATAGGTCAAGTGACAGTGGCGAGAGAGACACAGGCCCAAGTCTCTGGAACACATTGTCAGAGCTTGAGGATAAATCACACTCTCTTTGACATAGCAAGTCTTCCAGGCATCGAGTCAGGAGATGGTCACCCAAGCACATACGTGTAAAGAAGTTCATTGATAGTGTTGGCAAATCTAGCATTGATACAGATTCATCAGTAACTGTGGGGCCCCAGAGTAAGTTGCATCCTGTGATGGGAACAGACAGGTCTCAGCATGCTTCACAGCTCTGGTTGGTTGAACTGCAAGTTCAAGTGATAAAACAGCATGTGCTGTACAATTCGACTTGGGTGAATACGTGTGGTTGTGATTGTATCTAGATGTCTCTCAAGAGCCTCATGTGCTGGTAGGTGAGGCTTTTGGAGTTGAGTGGGTCATGAGGCCTGATAGAAAGTGGGGTCTGGTTGGAAGAGCTGGGTCGTGGGGAGCACAGCCTGGAAAGGTTTATCTCCCTCCACATGCCTCCTTTTCGCACACTGCTTCTTGTTCATCATGTCATGTACAGCCTTTCTCCCACCAGCTCCCTCTGCCTTGCCCTCTAGCCTTGGTGTCAGCTGACAATGGACTGAACCCTGCACTAACTGTGGACTACAATAAACTTTTCTCATTTAAATTTTGAGAGTCAAGTATTTTGTTCCCTCAAAGAGAGAAGTCACTATGATACATGTTATATATAAAAAGTGAGCATGTGTGTTGAAATTGCGAAATGGCATACTTCTTTGTTATAACAGTTGCAAGCACAGCTCTTCCTATCTTGGGGCAGGAATGTGGGGGACACCTCCAAGCCACTACTTTGATGGTACAGAGAGCAGAGAACAGAAAGGTGAACTGTTTCTAAATCAGAGATGCCCCTGGGAGACCCAGGGACCAGGTGGCCAATGGGTATCTGGCTAGCACCAGGTCAAGAGTAGCCGATGAAGCCCAAGCCACTCCTCTGGGCTGGTTTCCTCTCAAACTTAACTATGTTTGGGTAATGACCCTGCGTAGGTTAAACACAGCCATTTACTGAGTGGTACTTTCATAACGGGTTTATCTTGGAGTGTTCTTCAGGAAGCCACATAAGTTAAAGTGAGACATCCTCTGCTACACTTTACTAAGGTTTTTATGACTAACACGAGCATTTAGTAACACCTCTTTTAGATTTTCCAGTGCAGAATTGTTGCTATTAATGTAAAAATCTAGGACCTTAAACACACTTTGCTTGTTGATAAAATAGATTTCAGTTTACACCTTCATTCATTCTTCATTCTTCAAATATTGCTTAGATCTATTTTTCAGCCAGGTGCCATGTTAGGAACTGGAGATACGATGGGGTTAAAGGTTAATGTGTGTCCCTCTCAAGTTTTATATGTTGATATCTGCTACAGTTAGGATATTAACAGTCTTCAAAAACTTGGTCCCCTGGATAGGGCCACTAAGAGTTGGTGAAGCTTTAGGAGGTGGGGCCCCAATGGGAGCCATTTTAG
>PVJA010002687.1:92656-104026 GCA_004027025.1 Myocastor coypus | reverse complement strand
AAAAAAAAAAAAAAAAAAAAAAAAAAAATCTCAATGTTGCACCAATATTCTTTCAGTTCTTTTACTTACCAAGTTTCTACTATGTGTTAGCGACCAGGGATTTAATAAGCTATTTCCTTGCACTGGAGTTGTCTGAATGTGAACCTTTAAACAAAATTTTACAGGTAACATAAGGATTATTACATGATAACCAATAATATTGACCAACTTATTTTTCTTTTTTTTGAAGGTCAGGGTCTATGTTGTTCAGGCTAGCCCCAAATTCCTAGCCTCAAGTGATTCTCCAGCCTCAGCCTCCTCAGTAGCTGACACTACTGGACCTGGCTTAGTGACCAGTAATGGCTGAGCCTCTGCCAGTGGCAGGCGTGGCTGTATTAGTTCGTATGACCCTCTGAGAACCCTTAGAGGTAAGCAAGATAAAGCCTATCTGAAGGATTTAGGAACAGCATCCAGAGCTTTAATTTAATAGCAGCTGCTGTCAAAGATAGCAGCAGCTTCAGACTGGGCCAGCATCAGATGCTAATCCACCCAACCCTTTGCCATGAGGCTTCCACATGCAGATGGCAGGAAGCCAAAGCAAAAATCATGTGAAGACAAGACTCACTGTGGCCTTTATGCCCAGCACCAGCAGCAGCAGTGTTGCTGTGGGAGCCACAGAGTGGGCCTGCCTGACGTGTCACTCCATCCCTGACCTTGCCGTTGTCTGGGCCCCCGCTGCAAGTGGCAGTCAGATCAAAGCTCCACAGGCACAATCTAAATGCTGTAACTTCACACATTTCAAGTATAAATGACTTTTAGTAAATGTATCTATGCATCCATCACAATCTAATTTTTTTTAAATAGAAAAGTTTTATTAGAAAAAAGAAGCAGGCTCTGCAGAGCCAGTTCAGGCCAAGTTAAAGTAAGAAACGAAGCATACCCAATTGTGTGAGGGAGGGCCACATGCAAGAGTGAGCCATGTAGCACATCATGATTTCAATCTAGTACATCTTCACCACCCTGGATGCTCAGAGTTGCTTCCTATTCACACTCCCAGGCCCGCAACTACACTCCACTGTGTCCCCATGGATCTGCCCTGGATGGGTGCTTTACATGGGTGAAATCACACAATGTCCGGTCTGTGGCTGGTGAGAGTGCCCCCTGCTGGAGAATGTGCATGGCCCTCTCTTGCGTTCACTATTTCCTGTAGAAATACACTGCATTTTTAATGTAACTGTAGATACCCAGTTGTTTCCACTTTTTTTTTTTTTTTATCTTTATTTATTCGGTACAGGGTCTCCCTACCGATCTTCTTGTCTCAGCCTGATGAGCACTGGGCTTATAGGCATGTGCCACCATACCGTTTCAGGGCCAGTACAACATGCAGTACTGGGGACTGAATCCAGGTCCTCGCACTTGCCAGGCACGCACTTAGACCACCAAACTATCTCCCTAGCCTGGTTCCACTTTTGGCTATTATGAGAAACGCTGCTATGAACATACATGTACAAGTATTGATGAAGACTGACTCATGGGACTTTTGGTGACACCAGGGAAAGAACACAGGTTTCACATTAAGCTACATCCCACCTTTTTAATTTTTGCTATCACTGCTGGCTTAGATATTTTCATTTCTCTTGGCTAGATACCTATGAACTGAATAGCTGAGTCATACAGTAAAGCCATGTCTAACATATAGTATTTCAGCAACTGTCAAACTTATACCTGGGTGTGGTGGCACACATCTGTATCCCAGCATTCTGAGAGCTGAGACAAGAGATCACTGGGAATTCCAGGCCAGCATGGGCTACATACCAAGACCATTTCTCAGGAGAAAACAAAGTGGCTGCCATTTTTCCATCAGCAGTGTCTGAGCCTGAGGGACCCAGCTTCTCACCCCTGCCAGCACTCGACACGGTCAGTCTACAGAGCCCTCTCAGTGGACATGAAATGGGATCTCATTGTGGGTTTCATGTGTGTTAATGGCTAGTAATGTTCAGAAAATTTGGTGGGTTTTTTTTTTTTTTTTTCTGTACGAGGGATTGAACTCGGCATTGTTCTTGTCAGGCAGGTGCTTATGCTGCTGAGCTCTACCCTCAGCCCATTTAGCAAGTTTTTAGAAGCATGCTGGCAATCTCTATGTCTGCTTTGGTGAGATGGCTATTTAAATATTTTGCCCGTCTTAATGAATTAATTATATGTCTTACTAAGTTGTAAAAATTCATACCGTACTCTGGAAATAAGTCTCTAACTATATACATGATCAACAATTTTTTTTTCAGTAAAATATGTGAGAAAAAGACAGATGACACAATAAAAAATAGGGACCAATAAAACAATTTAAATTATCCTCTAAATTTTACTTGACCTTATCTATCCTAACAATGAAAAAAAGCGTAAAAATTTTGAAGTAAAAGCTGGTCATAGGGCTGGCCAGATAGCTCATTGGACTAAAGCGTCTGCTTAGGCAGAATGCAGCAGCCAGGGTTTGATCCCTGGCATGCTGTGCTGGCTCCGCCCCCAGGGCACATTGAGAGTGATTGAGACTGGGTGTGGTGGTGTGGGCCTGTAATCCCAGCACTTGGGAGGCTGAAAACAGGAAGATTATTATGAGTCCAGTCTGTAGTGAGACCCTGTACTAAATACATTAAAAAAAAAAAAAAAAGTTAGGCATACTGGTGCCCAAATGTAATCCCAGCATTCCAGAGGCTGTGATGGGAGAATCCCAAATTTAAGCCCACCGTGGACAACACAGCAACCTAGCAAGACCATGTTCAAAAAGGACCAGAAATGTAGCTCACTGCAAAAATGCTGGGCTCAACCCCCAGTACAATAAGGAGTCTGAAATAAAGCTAGTGCAGTGTGCATTTCTGTAGTACCAGCTACTTGGGACACTGACGGAGGATGACATGAACCCAGGAGTTCAAGACTGGAGAGCAATATAGTGAAATCCTATCTGAAAAAAAAAGAAAAAGAACCAAACTGGAATCCCAGCACTCAGGAGGCTGAGGCAGGAGGATCACTCTAAGTCTGAGGCCAGCCTGGGCTGCAGGAGGCTGAGCTGGGCAAGCCAGGCCCTCTCAGCAGGGCCAGGGCACACAGTACCCAAACCACCACAGCACCACTCACTGGCCACCATGGAGCTGCAGTCCAGCCTGTGCTGCTGCTACCTGGGCCTCAGGCCCATCCATGCCTGCTAGGTCCTGTATTGTCCACATCCACTGAGTCCAGCACAGCCTTAGTGGCTCCCACATCTGGTCACAGGACAGCAGGAGACAAGCCTTTGGCAAAGAAGGACACAGTCTTGTCCTGTATCTTGAACTGGTAAGTGAGGCTCCGATCCCTCCGGGCTGTGGGCTGCGATAGCCTCCTCCAGAGAACCTTGAGCTGCAGAGACAGAATAAAAGGGGAACAGTGCTTGGACGGCCCCTAGTGAACCCCACTGCACCCTCACTTCTGAGGCTGCTAATCAGACCAACATGTAAAATAAAGTCAACTAAATAAAAAGGTCCCCCCTTCCATTACCACAGTCATATTTCCTTGGTTCAGAAAACATGAGAGAAAGAAGTAAAATGAAAAGTCCCCCAGAGGAAACCATGTGGGTGTTTTATGTATTTCCTTGTCTTTTTTCTATGCAGTCTCACACTTGCTAGTGAGACCAATGTTTTGAGATTTTTAAAAAAATGTATTTAGTATAGGTTCTCACTACACAGATCAGACTCATAGTGATCCTGTTTTCAGCCTCCCAAGTGCTAGGATCATGGGCATGCGCCACCACACCATCTCAGCTCACCTTGGGGGTGGGACTGGCACAGCACATGGAGGACTGAACCCGTTTCTGTGTCTACCAAAGCAGGTGCTTTCATCTGCTGAGCTATCTAGCCAGCCCTGAGACCAATGTTTTGAATCACACAGGAATACACGCCTGCAGCATGGAGGCTGAGTTGGACACTGAAGACTGCGAAGAGGACTGTGGAGGACAGGCCTGGTGACAGGGATGGCAGAGCTCTCAATGGCCTGCAGGACCTTCTCCCCCGCTGGGCCACAGGCACCCCAGCAGTGTTTTGGGGTCTGCTCCCTTGCTTGCTCTGCCAGATCTGCCTTCCAGCAACTCTGGGCCATGATCCAACCATGGTCACTACATCGAGAGGTCAGCGTGGGTAGGTGGAGGCTGCAGCTCCACAGGAGACACCTGACAGTGCAAGCATGGAAGCCCAGAGTAGTGGGCAGCATCCTCGGACTTCTGGCAGGCAGGGTGCAGGCAGCACAGCCTCCCCAAGTCCCTTCCATCCTAGGAAGGGCAGCACACTGCCGAGGGGCTCTGCTGTGCTCTGAGGCACTCTCCACCTTGGCCACAGTGGTACCACTACGGAGGCACCCACACTGCCCCAGGCCCCCTCCATCCCTGTACCTGCCCATGCACGTCCTTGCAGAAGCCAGTGGCCAGGCCCTCAGCTCTCAGGATCAGGTGGCTCTGGTGGCTGAGGCCACTCAGCAGGAGGTCATTCTCCTCATCCTCAATGTCTCCTCTGTCGTGCACAAGGGCCACCACATTGCCCTGCATCAACACAGGAGGGGCCACTCCTCAATGGAAGAGACACCAAAAGAATGTACCCTGGGCTCTCTGCTATCCCCATCCATAGCCCTGCACACCCCCTTCCTATCACCCTCCCGTGGGGCCCCAGCACCCTGATTTCAGTTATCTACCAGCACCTTGCACCAGCAAGTCCAACCTGCACTCTCAGCAATAAAACCAGCGTCTTCAAATGCAGCCCAGCCTTAATTCCTGAATGTTATTAAAAAAAAAAAAAAAACTCCAGGATCTCTCCAGGCACCAAGTCAGTCAACACGTGCCAAGCACTTACTGTGTACCAGGGCACCACAGGTAAGAGGTGAGCCCTGGAGACAGGGGACAAGGCTGGGGGGAAAGGTAGGGGTGCTGAGAATAAAAAGAATATGTACCCTATGGCCAAAGAAGAAATCAGGGCAGGCACACCCCTCTAGGGTTTTTCCCAGTAGTGGGGACTGAGCATAGGACCCCACATACATTGGACAAGCACTCTGCCAGAGCTGTCTTCAGCCCTTTTTACTTAGGTTATTTTGAGGCAAGATCTCACTAGGTTACCCAAGCTGGCCTCAAACTTGCAATTCTCAGCTTCCCCAGTAGCTGGGATTATAGGTGTGTGCCACTATACTCAGCCTGTCTTCTTTCTGAATGGTAAGAATGGGTGTTGTTAAACAAAGAAGTATCCAAGAGTATGGATGGCAGACTACCAGCAGGGAAAAGAAGTCAGAGAGGCACGGTGGAGTACACCTGTGATTCCCAGAACCCAGGAGGCAGAGGCAGGAGAATCAGAAGCCTGAGGCCAGCCTGGGCTACACAGCTACACAGTGAATTCAAAGTCAGCTGAGACTACATGGGACCTTGTCTGAAGAAAAGAAAGCAAACAAACAAAAAAATGCAGGGAGATGAATTACCTACAAATACTCATAGTACACTGGGTAGACTCCAGAAGGACATGGGGATTACTGCCAAAACCTCCAATTCTGTCTTTTTTTTTTTTTAAACTTTATTATTTATATTATGGCTGGCTCAGCCTGCCCTGAGGGTGGGGCTGGCACACCCCTCAGTTTGATGTGGGATCAAACTGCAATCCCTGTGGTTCCCTAAGCTTGCCTAAGCAGGCACTTCAGACCACTGAGTTATCCCCTCGACCCATAATTCTGTCTTATAATTGCATAATAAAGATAACATCTTTCATGTATTTTAGTTATTTTTCTTTTTGAGATAGGGTCTTGTTATGTAGTCTAGGCTGCCTGGAACTCAGTGATCTCACTGCCTCAACCTCCCAAATGCTGGGATTACACGTGTGCACTACTACATATAGCATTATAAAGGTACAATCAGACCCTACACTTGTACTGTACTCTATGACTTTAAAACTCTAGGCTTATTCCTCAATTCTACCCTCACCCCCACCTCAGGTAATTCTAAGACAACCTCAAGGAGCTTGGCATGAGTGACACCTCAGGTTGAATCCCTAGTACCAAAAAAAAAAAAAGGGAGCGAAATCAGGGATGCTCACAAGCTCCAAGAGACGCAGTGCCACACGACTGGCCCTACTGAGCACAGGGCCAGCTGATCCTTTCATGTGAAGGGCTTTATTTCTAGCAATGGGAGCATAGGGATGCAGGGTTGGTGGGCTGGAAGATCTCTGTGCTTCCCAGAGAAAGGTCAAAGCCCAACTGCAAACACAAAAGGTCCTTGGGAACAAGCGGCCAGCGGCCAGCTCATACCTGCTCATACCTTCAGCTCTGCGCACACAGCAGCCCTGCAGTAGTGGATGAAGTCCAGCACCGCCACAGCCCGCACGCCCAGGCTCAGCAGCACACTGAGGTCATCCACCAGCAGTACTGGGTACCTCCATGTTGCCTCCCCATCGTCCCCAGGCTTCAGAGCCTCCTGAACAAATGCAAACAGCGGCTGCAGGTCCCCAGCACTGGTCTCCCTGGGGACATGGCACAAAAGTCATCAGAGCCCATTCACTGCCCCCATCCCAGTCCTCACCGTGTAGAAAAGACAAGGAACATGCACACATGCAGACAGGCTTACCCTGTGCCAAGGGCTCCCCAAGGGTGACAAGGTACAAAGCACTGTGCTAGAAGCTAGGGGCATATGGGAAGGAATAGCCTTGGGCCCTTAAGAGACACCATTCAGCCAGGCATTGTGGCACACACATGTAATGCCAGCACATGGGAGGCTCAGGCAAGGGCCTTAAGGCAAAACAGCCAGGGACAAGCATATACACGTGAAGGTGGCATGCAACAGACAGCATCGCTGCTCAGCTGCTTGTGCCAGGGCTCTGAGCCCCCACTGGAGAACAGCAAAGTGCATTATGCCCACCCTGCCAGCAAAGGGGCTCCTTGTAGCTCACGAGGCCATTGCATGCCCTCGGCTCTGTGATGGGGAGCCCTGCAACCAGTTGTGCCTTCCCTCAAGACAGGAGAGAGTGACACAGCACGCATGCCCACCTGCCAGGTGCACACCTGAGAAACTGCAGGGGGTGTGGCTCCGCTGGTGTCTGGAAGAAGACATCCAACGAAGTCTTCAGAGCCTCGAGGAACACAAGCTGCCCGCGTTCCCGTGCTGTCATGAGGTTGACTCCCTAAATGGCAGAGGAGAGGAAGTTACCAGGCCTCATGGGGGACCTGCCAGAGGGGCTGTATGGCAGCTCAGAAGAGGTACAAGCTACACCCTACACCCTCCGAGGACAGGCTGTCCACTCTGCAGATGCCCCCAGCCCACAATCTCCTGTTTCCTTGTCACATTTCCAAAATAACGTTTTCTTTTGTTTATGTACACACTTTCATGATTATCCAATATTGGTATGATTGGATAATTATCTAATGTTTTAGGTACTAATGAGGGATCACCTTGGTGGCACTGGAGAACTTACATGTATGTACGACTTTAGTTCACACAGCCTGACTGACAGGTGCAGTCCACTAGTTCTGCTTTTTAAAACCTTAGACCTGGGCCACAGAGATAGCTCAGCAGTCTAAGTACCTGCCTAGGCAAGCACAAGGACCTGGGTTCGATCCCTGATGCCACATGCCGTGCTAGTCCCACCTCAGGTGTGCTGAGTCAGCCACCAAGCCCAGGCATGGTGCACAGCTGTGAGTGCACAGTTGTGATTGCAGTGCTGGCAAGGATGAAACAGGAGAATGACTACGACCTGCGTAGTGAGACCCTGTATCAAATATATAAAATTAAAACAAAACAAACAAAAAAACGCCTTAGATCTACCCTGAATGCACGTTAGGAATCAAGACAAAGCCATAATCTGCTGTCCTGGCATTTGCCAGACTCTGATCCACTGTCGCATTATCTATATATTACTCATTTTTTTTATTTTTCTTTTTTTCTTTTTCCTTTGAGACAGGAGCTCACTATGTGGTTCAGGCGGGCCTTGAACTCACTATATAGCCCAAGGAAGCCTTGAACTCCCACCGCTCTTCCCTGAAAAGGCTAAAGTAACTGGCATGTACACCATTCCTAGTTTTAAAATAAAATTTTATTTATTACTAATTTTAATCTTAATCTTTTCTTTTTTTTTTTTTTTTTTTTTTTGTCTTTTTGAGACAGGGTCCCGCTATGCAGTTGAGGCTGGCCTTGAGCTCACTTTTGTAGCCCAGGCTGGTCTCGAACTCGCACCAATCCTCCTGCCTCAGCCTCCTGAGTGCTGGGATTACAGGCGTGCGCCACCACGCCCGGCTAATCTTAATCTTATACAGATCTTAAAATGAAATTTTACATTACTACTGTAAATTAAAAACCAATAATTGAGCCAGGTGTGGTGGCTCACGCCTGTAACCCCAGCACTCGGGAGGCTGAGACAGGAGGATCGGTGCGAGTTCGAGACCAGCCTGGGCTACAAAAGTGAGCTCAAGGCTAGCCTGAACTGCATAGCGAGACCCTGTCTCAAAAAGACAAAAAAAAAAAACAAACCAATAATTGAGGACTGCAGTGTAACTCAGTGGTATAGCGTGCCCAAGGCCTTTGGTTAAATCTCAACACCAGCAAAAAAAGGAAAGAGAAAGGCAGACTCTTGGCCTGGCTTCAGATTAGTAGGCCAAAGACAGGGCGCAGGGTCTGCCTTTCAGCACTTGGGAACCCTACACCTGCAGTCCGTGGACTCCCCACACAGAAGTGGATCTCAAGGAAACCTTCAGAATCCCCCGGCACCCAGACCAGGCCTCAACTGCCCACTCGCCACCCACGCTGCAGCCCCAGCACCCTCCACTCCCTAACGCTCCTTGGCTCCAGTCGCCCTGGCAGAGACCCCTGACGGCCCACCGCCCTCACTCATGCCCAGCCTACTTAGGTGATGCTAAGGCACCAGGAGTAGGGACGCCTGTGTAAGCGCTTCACATGCTACTGCTGTGTGTGGCCCAAAGGTGAAAGGAAATGCAACCACTCTGCACAGGGGCATACATGGCTTTGTCACCAAGAAACACAGGGGCACGCACATCAGAGACGTGACAGGCAACACATGTTCCTGAACTTGGTCATCATCTCCTCTGCAAAGGGCAGGAAAGTGTTGACCTTTCTCTCCCTGCTCACCTGTCTGTTTGCTACACAGAAGAGATAGAACAAAAGGGACAGAAAGATGCCAGGAGCAGTACCCTGGCATTTCATAGATCACTGCTGGGGCTCAGTGGTCAGACATGCCTAGAGCATGCCAGGTCCTATGTTGGATCCACTGCACAGGAGAAAATATTGCTACTGATGGGTGGCCCAGTTCTTGCCTCTCAGGCTGGCACACCTCCCCACCCTTTACCCCCACCCCTGCCAAACCCTGAAAAGCCTGTACCCCTTGAGCTCCCAATCTCAGGCAGTTAGGTGTATCACAGGTCACGTCCCTGAACAGGTGAGCAGGCTCCCTGGCCTCTGCTACCTTGGTCTTATCTGCCCACATCTGACGAGAGGAGGGGCGCTACATTTGTGTCTAGATGACCCCCCTCCCAGGGCCTCAGACCATTATGCGGGGACACTTTCCAGAGGTGGCTGAATCTGGTTTGTGACTGATTCATGGTCCAATACTGGGACTAAGAGTGTGAGTGCTCACCCAGCCTAGAGGGGGCAGTGTGCACATGCTATAAGGGACTGAGAGAGACTTGTCCCCTTTTTGCTCCAGTTGCTTTTGCTGTCTTCTGCTGCCATGAGCTGCTAACCCTCTGCCAAGTGTCCCCCTCCCTTGGAGCCGGCCCATGACAGGCTGAAACCTCTACAGACTGTGAGCTATTTTAAATAATCTTTCTTCCTTTAACTTTGGGTGTCAGGTATTTGTCTCAGCAATGAGAAAAGTAACTAATAGGCCAGCAAGATGAAGTGAGGGCCAGGCAACAAGAACTAGTGCCCACAGTGGGGTTCCACACCCTAGAGCAGTGACAGAACCTGGGAGAGCCCAGGTACCTAAACTGAAATGCACTTTCATACCACAAAGTGCCAATACTGCAATTAAGCTTGAATACCATTTTAGTCTAGAAAAACTCATACATGAACATCTCTCATCATAAAAGAAAAACCAGTAACACATTCATCACCACTACCTAGACCTAGGGAGAGACAGTGGGAAACCCCCAACCTAGAGAGAGACCACGCCGTGACCTGGATCCAACCCTGTGGACCATGATCAAAGCCCACGCTGGCCAGGGGCACCGTTAAGTGGTCCACAATCACTAATGAAGGATTCAATTCACTGACACCCATCACCCACAGATCTGGTTCTATATACTTTCAGTTAATAAACTATGTCAAGATGCTACATAGCCCTATAGATAGGGTTCAGAAGGACCCCAGGATTTGCCTACCATTTGCTTTGCTAAGTCTGCTACAACCCTAACAGGAAAGGGCACCCTCACAAGTGCATGGCACATGCTCTCACTCAGAGTCCTCCACACGGAGGTCTGAAATATTTACCAGCTTCTGTCCCACGATGCTGTAGTGACTGAAGGACTGGACTAGTGCCACAAAGCAGACTTTACAATTAGCTAGAAAACAAGACATGGTGATTGTCAACACATCCCCTGCTGATCAGCAGTTCCCGCTCCAGGAACAAAGGCACTGAGGTGGACAGGACACCCAGAGGCCCTGCAAGCTGACAAGTCAGGTTTGCTTCCAAGACACACTTTTTCTCAAATTTAAATTAGGCCTCTAGCCGTGGTGGTGCACGCCTGCGACCCCAGCATTCTGCAGGCAGAGGAAGGAAGAACACAAGCTCACACCCAGCTGGGGCAACTTAGCAGCTTAGACTCTAAAAATAAAAATAAAAAGGGGCTGAGAATTTAGCTTTGTGCAAAGGCCCTGGGTTCAAATCCCAAGGCCAAAACAAAATAATCAAAGCTTCTGCCTTATTCTATTGATTCTGAGATAGACTTTTTTTTTTTTTTTTTTTAAAGAGTACATGTTTACGGGCCCGGCGGGATGGTTCAGTGGTCTAAAGTGCCTGCTTGGGAAAGCTTGGGTGGCTTCAGGGACCGCAGTTCGATCCCCGGCACCACATGCTGCGCCAGCCCTGCCCTCAGGGCGAGCTGAGCTGGCCATAAAAATGAGTGAATAAACAAACAAAGGTTCTGAAACAAGAAAAAATAAATAAAATTAAATTTAAAATAAAATTAAAAAAAAAGAATACATGTCTTTTGGGCTGGGGAGATAGCTCAGTAGAGTGAGCACTTGGCTGGCAAGAGCAAGGGCCTGAGTTCAATCCCCAGTTTTGCAAAAAAAAAATCCCCATTTTTTTTTTTTTAATCTTTTATCTGCTTATTTGGTACAGAGTCTTGCTATGCAGCATGGACTCATGGGGATCCACTTGCCCCAGTCTCCCCAGT
>PVJA010002687.1:64419-92556 GCA_004027025.1 Myocastor coypus | reverse complement strand
GAAACAAGAAAAAATAAATAAAATTAAATTAAAAATAAAATTAAAAAAAAAGAATACATGTCTTTTGGGCTGGGGAGATAGCTCAGTAGAGTGAGCACTTGGCTGGCAAGAGCAAGGGCCTGAGTTCAATCCCCAGTTTTGCAAAAAAAAAATCCCCATTTTTTTTTTTTAATCTTTTATCTGCTTATTTGGTACAGAGTCTTGCTATGCAGCATGGACTCATGGGGATCCACTTGCCCCAGTCTCCCCAGTACTGGGATTCCAGGCATGGGCCACTATGCCTGGTCTCAGTGGCTGACTCTGCACATGGCCAGCATGGCATGCTGTGGCAGGGATCAAACCTGGATCTGTGCACTTGCCACGCAGGTGCTTGTTGAACCACTGAGTTATCTCACCTGCCCCCTCTGAGATACACTTCTATTGGATATGTTACTAGATATTTAATTCTGTTCCATTAAAAAAGGATGCCTTTTTTCAATTATTGCTTTTGTTTACTGATGATACACAAGAACATTATTCATTTTAAAAATGGTTTTATAGGCCAGGCATGGTGGCGCATGCCTATAATTCCAGCACTTGGGAGGCTGAGGCAGGAGGATTAGTGAGAGTTTGAGACCAGCCTGGGCTACAAATGTGAGCTCAAGGCCAACCTGAACTGCATATCGAGACCCTGTCCCAAAAAGACAAAATAAAATAGTTTTATAGGAGCCAAGTATTATCCCAGAACTCTGGAAGCTGAGGCAGGAGGACTGCCACATTTGAGTCCAGTCTCAACTACATAGTGAGTTCAAGGCCAACCTGAACTACACAGCCACCAGCACTCGGGAGGCTGAGGCAGGAGGATCGGTGCGAGTTCGAGACCAACCTGGGCTACAAAAGTGAGCTCGAGGCCAGCCTCAACTGCATAATGAGACCCTGTCTCAAAAAGACTAAATAAATAAATAAATAAACTGAGTCTAGCTGAACTACACAGCCAGATGCTGACTAAAGAAAAAAAAAAAAAAGTTTTATATCCCACAAAAAATAAAGGAAACATACAGAAACTCTAGTTATCCAACCAAATCTTATTCGTTCTAATAATTTATCTGTAGATTCTCTTGCTTTTTCTATGCTGGCAGTAACAGTATGAACACTTCCTTCAAAGCTGTAAGATTAAAATGGATGTGGTGGCTCAAGCCTGTAATCCCAGCCCTCAGGAGGCTGAGGCAAGAGGATCACAAGTTCCATGCTGTCACTATTTCCATGTTATCTGACCTTAAGCAAGTGCCTAATCTCTCTGGGCTTCAGTTTTTTTATTCACTTATAAAATATGCAGGGCCATACCTGGAGGGTCTCGTGCCTTACTGCTGTCATTTCCTGGTACTCTAACTCTCTATTCCTTCTAGCTGAGTAAGACCCTATCTCAAGACTAAAAAACTAAAATAAACAAGGAAATAAAGGCAGTAAATGATTATAACCATGAGCGCTACAGTCTGTTTCTTACCCAGGCCTGGCACTGTACACACTGGAGGAGAACCCACTGACAAACGAGTCCCTTTTGCCTTTGATTTCCCTTTCCTAACCTGTTTCCAGATGTAAACTGCAGTGTCTGTACTCTCTAGGAAGTATCCACTGTCAGGGCCAAGTGTCAAGGGCGTTAAGTGCCCAGGGACACAAAGACTAAGGAGCCACTAAATGAGGTCACAGGAGGCCCTTGGGAAGGTAGTGCCTGCACATCAGACACAGAAGGCAAAGGTGGGAGCGGCACAGCCAGCACATGCCACCCTGCAGGGCTGGGAAGCAGGGCAAAGAAGCCAGTGCTATTGACCAGTAACATGGCTTTTGGGCTACTCAAATCCCAACTCCACTTAGTAAATGTCATCCCATTGAGCCTAACACAGGCTATTTTTTTTCTTTTTCTGCCTTGGATTTTTTTTTTCCACATCAATGAGTCCCATACCTTTGAGGTAGAAAGAGAGAAAGTGGTGCACGAGGAAACTGCCATCCGTCTTGGCATCACAGAGTAGAGTTAGTTTCCCCTAAAAGTTAAGGAAACACAGAGGTAAATCTGACTCTCTAAAAGGTCAACCTAGTATAAAAATCAAGTCAATTGTGCCCACTTCTAAATTTCTACACCTAGAGTATACTTTTTTAAAATGGTGTATATGGCCGGGCGTGGTGGTGCACGCCTGTACTCCCAGCACTTGGGAGGCTGAGGCAGGAGGATTAGTGAGAGTTTGAGACCAGCCTGGGCTACAAAAGTGAGCTCAAGGCCAGCCTGAACTGCATACTGAGACCCTGACTCAAAAAGACCAAAAAAAAAAAAACCAAACAAAAAAACCTCACATGATTAAAGGTATCAATGTTGTTACTCATGAGGTACATGCTTATCTCAGCTTCCACTTTCTCAAGGCAAAACAGAATAGAAGTGCTTCTTTTGCTCTTTGTCACCTTAGTAACTCAGGAGCCAGTCTCTGGGACAGCTAGATTCAGAACCAAAGATGCCTTTACCATCTGACTCCAGGGAAAATCACAGACTACCATGATGGGAATTTCTGACCTAACTTCCTCCTTGATTTTCATACCAACTCTGCCCTGTATCCTAGTGGGAGGTTTCAGGGCACAAGAAGAGCAGAGATCGTGGACTGTAACAGAGATCTCCAATAACAGAGCTCTCCAAATGACCATTTATCATCCCCACCACTTCCATGCTGTGTGACCTTGGGCAAGTGGCTAATTTCTCTGGGCTTCCGTTGTTTCTCCTTTCTCATTTATAAAATAGGAAGATCAAGCTAGACATGGTTGTATACTCCTGTAATCCTAGCACTTTGAGAGGCTGAGGCTGGAGGATCACACAAGTTCGAGGTCAGTTTGGGCAATTTATTGACTTGCAGGTCTCCAACTCAATAAAGTCAAAAAGAGTGTGGAGATACACCGCAGGGTAGGTCCTGGGTTCAATCTGCAGTACTGAAACTCTGGCACACCGCGAGTCTGCTGTGCCTCAGTGCTGTCATTTCCTGGTACCCACTCCAATCCTCCATTCACTTTGGTTCCAGTAACTGGCAAGGTAACCAGTGTCATCTGGGGGTTTACGTAGACCAGAACTCCTGGGCAGTTAAAGTACTCAAGGATGTCCTAAAGGCTACAATCTACCTGATACTAGGAAAGGTAGTTTACCCTGCCTGGAGGAGCACAACTTTTCATTACAAAAGTAACAGAGAAAGCCTGAGATGTTCCTGGAAACAGGTAGCTTTTGCAACACTCAAAATGTGACCAGCCAGGTGTGGTGGCGCACGCCTGTAATCCTAGCACTCCGGAGGCTGAGGCAAGAGGACTGCCATGAGTCGGGGCCAGCCTGCACTACAGTCTGTTCAAAGCCAGCCTGAACTACGAAGCGAGCCTCTGCCTCAAAAAAAAAAAAAAAAAAAAAAAAGACCAATGTCAGGTGCCAGAGCGTGAAGAAACAAGAGGCTAGGCTGTGTGTGGCATGCGGGCTGCGCACAGCTCCGAACACCTCTATGGGACACCGCGAGGGGAGACTCGGGTGGGGGAGGCAGCTGATCCCCACTCGCTCCTTCTGGCCTCCTCCGGGCGCGGAGTGCAGGACCCCGGGGGTCAGCATGGGACGCCCCGGCGCAAGTCTACGCCTGTAGGGAAGCCAAGTGTTTGACGAGCTTCCTGAGGCCCTTTAAGGGCGCTCACCGCTTGCAAGACCGCCCGGGATCCCCTCCCTAGATCCGGGCCGAGCAGCACCCCGCCCGGCCCCACAGGTGCGCGGGACTCGCGGCCGCCTTACTCTCCCGCCAGCCCGCGCGCGCCGCTTCCGGGATGTGTCCTTTCCCCACGCTCCCGGGACCCGCCCCCTCCAGGTCGCGCGACAGCTTACCTGCTCCGCCTTGTCAGGAGCGATGTCGAGAAGGTTATTGAGTTCTGGGAACATTTCGAACTCCGAGGAAATTAGCACGGTGGAGGAAAAGGTGGGCTGCCGCGGGACCAAGGAAAGGTGGAGAGCGACCTCTGCTACCGGGCTCGCGCGCCACGGAGTGCGCATGCGCGAGGTCGCTCGGGAACCGGCACAGCCAATCAGGAGGGTAGTGCGGCGCCCTCCTAGGGGTGCGTCGGGGTCGCGGTGGAAGGCGCGGCGGGGCTCAGGGGTCGCCTGCTGGGCCCTGATGGCTCGCACGGGTGAGTCGCCTCTCCACGTGCGGTTGTCGAGAGCCTGCTGAGTACCCCAGTAGTAAGAGCGTGGCTTATATCGCTGAGCGTGGCTTATATCGCTGGACATGGGGTGAAGATTCCCACCCTCACAAAAAGCAACAACAAACATAATAAACGCTAAACATAGGATTGTATCTTAAAAAGGTGAATCGGGAAAAGCAAAGCCGGGAGAGGGAGTAACGATGGGAGTAGGGAAGGTTGCGGAGTTACAGAAATGGTAGGGCACGCCTCTAAATAAATAATGACTGAGGACTGCGATATAGCTCGATGGTACAGCACCTGTCTGGCAAGTGTGAGGTCTTGAGTTCGATTCCCAGTACCCCCCAAGAAAAAAATAAAATGATCAAAACACCTTATGTGCCTTTCTCTAGGGCTTTTGTCCTGAATTCTCTCTTTTTAAAATGGTTTTACACCAGATAGTCAGAAATTTCTCTCTTCGGGTCTTTATTTAGATGTTAGTAAATCTGTGAAACTTTCCCTGAGCACTTTAAATTTCAAACTCCCCCCCGCCAACAGGGTCTTGCTATGTAATGTAGGCTGTCCTTAAACTCACTGTGTAGCCCAGGCCAGGCTTAAACTCCCAGCCTACCTCCTGTCTCAGTCTCCTGAGTGCTGTGATTATTTTCCCTTTTTCAACACTACATTTTCTTTGCTTTTATTCTTTTTATAACATAGTTATTGGGGGGGGGGGTTGCTATGTGGAGGCTCTCATTATGCAGCCCAGAATTCGTATTGATCTTCCTGTCTTTAGCCTCCCTAGTGCTGGGATTGTGGGCATGTGCCACCACGCCCAGATTCGCCCAGATTCCGTTGCTGGCCTGTCGTGCCTGGGGGGCGGGGTTGCACTGCCTGTGGTGGCAGGGATCAACCCTAAGCCCCAGCCTAGTCTGCTGAGCTATCTTGCGGCTTTTATGACATAGTTTTGTTCCAGCTCAGTCAGCCCCAGCTCATCAGAGACAAAGCTGCAATTCCACCAAAGTCGAACTTGTTGAATCATTTCCATGAGGAACATAGCACACCATGAGCTTGGGGTTGTGTTTGAAGGAAAAGAGAGTTGTAATAGTGTTGCAGGCAGCCAAGTTAGATAGAAATATTATAGGCAGTCAGACAGGGCCAGGCCCTCGAAGGAGACAATACAGAAGGCAAGATATCCAGCAACTATGGGAGGGACAGATGTTCCCACTGTGGGCCAGACCTACGGACCAAGGATGGAACAAATGCTGACCTCCTTAAAGATTGACATCTGAGACTGATCATCACCCTGAGGGAGCCAGAAGAATCATTAATCCGACTATTACTGGATTACTACCTGATAAAGTTCTGTTCTGCATTCATTCTCACTTGCTACGTGACTCGCTTTCCCATTTGGTCCTGGACTTAATCAATTTTACCTGAGCAATGGTGCTTGTAACCTCATTGGTTGGCCATAGCTTTGTCCCACCTCATGCCCATCTAAATGAGTTTCCATGGTTTTCACTTTAGACCTGCCTCACCACATGATTTTCTTCTCTAAAAATTCCTGGAAGAGACAGCTTCCGAGGGGACACCAACTCAAGACCCCCCTCCTGTCCCTCTCGGACAAGAACTTCCTTTCCCTCAATAAATATGTTCTGCTCATTACCTCCATTTGTTCCTAAAATTCATTGTTTGGTTTTAGAGAACAGGAACTCGTCCCAGGTACTTTTCAGGTTGGGAGATCAATTTTCCTTATATCATTTGGAGGTTCCCTATTGGAGGTCATCCACCCCAGATCAGTCTTTTCTTTCTGCACCAATAGGATAAAATTGAAATGAAGGCATGTTTTTATAAAGGCTCAAAATCACAGCAGCCAGATGTGGCCCATGCCTGTAATCCCAGCACTGGGAGGTGAAGAAGGTTGGTGGAGAGTTAAGGACACCCTGAGCTGATAATGAGACCCTGCCTCAAACAAACAAAAAGTACAGGAGTTTATACATACAGGGATCATTGCTTGACCTAAAAAATGGACCCAACATGCATAGTTTTTCTATGAAGACTACAAGGTTAAGATAGGAAGTTTTGGGGCTGGGGAGATAGCTCTGTGGCACAAATGCAAGGTTGTGAGTTTGAACCCTGGTCCCACAAAAAAAAAAAAAAAAAAAAAAAAAAAAAAAAAAAAAAAAAAAAAAAAAAAAAAAAAAAAAAAAAGGAAGTTGTAACTGACTGCTCTGGAAACTAACCATCGCTTTTTTGTGTGTGTGTGCTGGGGTTCAAACTTAAGACCTTGCACTTGCCAGGCAGGCACTTAAGCCACTGAGCTATCTCCCCATCCCTAACCTTCACTTAAAAAAAAAAATTACTGGGGCCCAGCGGGATGGCTCAGTGGCCTAAAGCCCCTGCTTGGGAAAGCTTGGGCAGCTTCAGGGACCGCGGTTCAATTCCCGGCACCACATGCTGCGCCAGCCCTGCCCTCGGGATGGGCTGAGCCAGCCGTGAAAATGAGTGAATAAACAAAGGTTCTGAAACAAGAAAAAAAATTTTTTTTTAAAATTACTGTATATGTGATTTTTTTTTTTTTTCCTCTTGATGCATTTGTGCTGCCATGTGTTCTTGGCACATTTCAGTGAAATTGTTTGGGAGGAAAAAAGTTGTTGGATGAAGCCTCTTATCTAGAGCTCTGCACTTGAGTGGAAATCATGGCTGCTTCTCTGTCAAAGTTACTTAGATCCTCCAGGCAACTCTGGGATGTTTCATGCCTACTGACAGGTGTGAAAGAAAAAAGCAGCCGCTGGCTTCTGGAAGCTGGCTGGTGTTCTCCTGTTGAGCACAGTTTCCAAACACAACACCAGACTTACTGCAATGGATCAAGACAAAACTAGGCCACTCCACAATCGTGTTGAACCAAAAACATTTTCATTGTCTAAGCTACAAACTACCAAATATTCTCTCTCCCAGCTATACTCCACCCACTCCCACACCCCCACACACCAAAAAAAAAAAAAAAAAAAAAAAATTGGCCTGAACCAAGGCCTTTGCATTGAGCTACATCCCTAGTCTGTTTTAAATTCTGAGACAGGGTCTCACTATGTTACAGTACTAAGTTGCCCAGAGTTTTCTTTGTGCTCAAGCTTATGATCCTTCTGCCTCTGCCTCTTGAGTTCTGGGATCCTGGGGGTACACCATCACTGCTGGCTCTGAAACCATTTCTGCTAGAGCTCATCAGTGAGGACCTCGATGAGGTCGGCAGTCTTGGAGCCCTGCTGAGCCCTCTGCACTGGGAAGCACAAGCCCACACGTGCATCCCTAGGAGATACTTGATGCTTAGGTCATGGAGAGTTCAGCCTAGTTTTCTTCCTATTGCCTTTAGGAGCAGACTCAAAACGACTTTCTCTAGGATGTATACCTGGAGTGGAACTTACAGGTTATGGGAAGAGATGAATTTCCCATGAAAGCAATAAAGCCAATTTAGTTTTCAAAATGTATTCCTTTTGGGGCACTGTACAGGGGACCAAATCCAGGGGCACTTTACCACTGAGTTATATCCACAGGCTTTTTTTCTTCCCCTATGGGCTTTGTTTTGAGACAGGGTCTCACTTTGTAATTTAGGCTGGCCTTGATCTCACTTTGTAGTCTAGTGAATTGATTGCCCACGAATTCACAGCGATCCTCCTGCCTCAACCTCTGGAGTACTGGCATTACAGGCATGTGCCGCCACATCGGGCTTCATGTTCCTATCTTTAATTTTATTGGAGACGGAGTATTGCTGTGTTGCTTAGGCCAGCCTTGCAGTTGTGACCCTCCTGCTTCGACCTCCTTAGATGCCAAGATGACAGCCCTGCACCACCACCCCTAGATCCCAGCTACATTTTGACCTGTGGGTCTTCATCATGTCCACTTTCCAGTAGTTGGGCCTCTGGCTCTATCCCCTTTGTTCCCAGCATGAACCCCTGGCTGTACCCTTGACTCAGAGCTGTCCAACTTATCTGGGGAGTCTAGCAGGACCTGCGCCCCAGGTCCCAGCCCAGACACCTTCTTCAGCCCTACCTCCAGATACTGGTGGACCATCACTGTTTTTTAATTTTGGTACCAGGAATCAAACTCATGGCATGCTTGTCAGGCAAGCGCTGTGCTGCTGAGATGTCTCTGGCCCAACGGGCACTCTGTTATATCCATGCCATATGTTCCCTTTGCCTTCCTGTCTCTGGATTGATGAGCTATTTTCTCCTGCATGTCACCTGTCCCCTCTGCCATCTGTGACCACTTTTGATAGCCTGGTGTTGGTTGAGGCTGAGCCAGAAGAACCCACAGGCTCCTAGTAAAAGAAAATCAGGTGATAAGGAGTTGGGTTGTCTCCAGATGCCCACCAGGGGGCAGCAGCCCCTGGCAAATGCTGCCAGGGGCCCTCCAGGCAGGTTTGGGCAATCCCCCAGGCCACCCGCTGGTCCTGCAGGCCCCTGCCTTCCCTCTGAGGAAGCTGTGGGCACTCCTTGCCCAGTTATCCCTAAGGAGGTGCCCTAAGGGTGTTCCCTTTTTCTCAGACTAAAAGCCGGGTCCTTGCCAGGCCCCGCAGAGCCAGTTGCTCTGAATGTCTGTCCTATGCTAACCCATCCACTCTGCTGGGTGGTGACTGGACATTGGTAGGGCTGAGGGACGGGGGTGGGGTTGCCCAAATAGCCTCCATTGCCATTTGGGAAAAGGAACAGCATCAGTGTCTAATGCATCCAAATCATTTCTTAGGTCTCAGACCTTAAGCGGTCCCCTGGGGCACAATGACATCTCAGGGTGGCGCACAGCACACATTCCTGATGGTCCCTGGCTACAGAGCAAGACCCAGCCGGTCCTGGTCACCACAGCCACACCCAGTGCCATCAGGATAGCAGGCCCCATAGAGACCCTGCTGCCTGGGCCAGTCTGCTTTCCTAGGAACTTACCTTTTGTGAGTTCCTAAGGCCACTGAAACCCTCAGGGAACACGCCCCCCTAAGAAGGATGGGAAGACACTCCACAGTTCCAAAATAACCCCTGAGTAAATGTCAACTGACCTCGCAGTCACTCATTCGTGGACCCAGGAGTCACTGCTGAGCATAAAACCCAGAGCCAACTCGCACCCAGAGTAGCTGCCTCCACTCACCAGCTGTCTTCTCACTGGAAGGTGTGATCTCGTCTCCACCTCACAGCAAGCCCTGCCTAGACTCCTGCGTGGCGTGGGTGTCCTGAGGGAGTCCTCGACCCCAGGCACGGGGAACTAAGGGCGGAAAGAGGTAGGGGCTGATCCCCCCATGCCTTGTTAGGACCCAGCTTCCTTGTCAGGACTCAAGACCTTGGGTGCTGCCACACACCCTGTGCTTCTGCCTCAGGTGTCTGTGAGACCCTCCCGGATGTCTGCAGGCCCGGCTTCTCTGCACAAGGCTTTCCCAGCTCTCAGTTCCTCCTGGGTCCACCTTGGCCACCTATGATGCCTCAGCTGAGACCTCCTGAGGTCAGTCTGTAAGGGACTGCATGTCTGCCCTCGGTGGGACACTCTGAATGCACTCAGGTGTGAGTTCCCATCAGCGCTCAAGCTCTCCCTCTGTCCAGCTCTGTTTTGTCTTCTTTTTTTCACAGGTGTTTGGCCCAAACTTCTGATGCTGGGCTAGGTGCCGCATGTCTGCAATCCCAGTACTCAGGAGACTGAGGCACAAGGGGATCACAAGTTCAAGCCCAGCCTGTGCAACTGAGGGACTTGGTGAGATCCTGTCTCAAAATAAAATTTTAAAAGGGCGAGGGATGCAGCTTAGAGTGAAGGCCCTGTGTTCGGTTCCTAGTGCAAACAAAACAAAAACAGCCTGGACTCCAAAGACACCAGAGATAAAAAGTTGACCCTTGAGAGGAAGAGCTGAGCACGTGGATAAGAGAGGTCAAAGGGCTGGTGGGGGGCTGTCCCCAGCAGGAGAGGAAGAGGCTTTGGCCTGTATAGGTGCTGAGGAGGCAGGACAGATGCAGAGGTCTCTCAATATCTATATCAATCTGTGTTCCGTGCTGTGGCAAAATCCTGGGGGAAATCAATGTTAACAGAGGGAAGGGGTTGTTTCATCTCATTTTGTTTTGTTTTTGTCTTTCTGAGGCAGGATCTTGCTATGCAGTTCAGGCTGGCCATGAGCTTACTTTATAGCCCAGGCTGGTCTTGAACTCGTACTGATCCTCCTGCAGCAAATTCCTGAGTGCTGGGATTACAGGTGTGCGCCACCATGTCCAGCAGAAGAGGGGAGGTTTTTGTTTCAGCCATGGTCAGCGGCTGCATTGCTTTGGGGCCCAGGTGAAGCCGAAGGGTCAAGGTGGGGAGCAAAGCCACCCAATCTGTGGCAGCTGGGAAGTAAAGAGGAGGACGAAGCCAGACCCCAGCGTCTCCCTCAAGGGCCCGGAGGACCTACCTCCTGCCCCCAGGGCCTGCCCTGAAATTTCTGTGGCCTCCCAGTAGTGCCAGCTACAGACTGAGCCTCCAGGAGGTGAACATTCAGGGATGCTGGTGGCCCAAACTGAATGAGATATGGTGACGCAGGCTGGAATCCCAGCAATCCCAGCACTAGCTTCAATTTTCAGGACCTAATGGGAAAAAAGCCCAGTATTAACTGGTCCCTTCTGCTCTGGGAGAATGGCTGACCTCAGAGCCAGGTTCCCAGGGTGCCACCCAGGCAAGTGGGTCTGGCTTCCTCCCCCTCTTTACTTCCTAGCTGCCACAGATTGGGTGGCTTTGCTCCCCACCTTGACCTTTCAGCTTCACCTGGGCCCCAAAGCAATGCAGCCGCTGACCATGGCTGAAACAAAAACCTCCCCTCTTCTGCTGGGCATGGTGGTGCACACCTGTAATCCCAGATTCCTATCTGCCACAGGAGGACCATTGTGAGTTCAAGACCAGCCTAGGCTATAAAGTAAGTTCAAGGCCAGCCTGAACATCATAGTTCTGGGCCTGTCCCTGCTCTAGGGCGAATCGTCAGCCTTGCCCCAGCAAGAGCTGGCCTGGCCTGCCTGCGTCCTGCCCAGCTTCCGGCTGAGGGAGCCCAGGGCTGAACACCAGGCACAGATAAAGCAGCGTTCAGTGTGGGCTGCGCTTCTGGGCCTTGAAGAGAAGCCACTGTTTAAAATCTCAATGGTCTCCTAAGTCCTGAGAAAAATGAGTGGCTTTGTGTGGACAGGAAGGCAGGGGTGGAGGAGACCTTGAGGGAGACAACAGTGAATAGGTTCTGCGGAAGCGGGGCTGCAGGCGGAGGCATCAGGCAGGCAGGTGGGCCTGCAGCTGCCCAGGAGCTCCAGGGGACCCAGAGCAGGTGCATGCGTATGCATGTGTGTGCGTGTGCGTGTGTGGAGCCAGGGCCTTGCACATGCAAGGTAGGCACTGCACCATGGGGCTATTTCACCAGTCCAATATATGCACACAGTTTGAAGTTTTTAAATTCACTGATTCCCTTGTGAAAAGCTCTCGGTTACAGCAGCTGCTGCAGTCTCTGCTTTTTCCCACTCTTCTCTATTTTCCAGCTCACTGGCTGCCAGCATCAACACTGGCCTTTGTGGTTTTCCTATCTTAATTCCATTCTTTTAGCTTGTTTCTTTTTCTTTTTTTATTGGTATTTTTGTTTGGTTAGTTCTTTTTAGACAGGGTCTTACTATATAGTTCAGCTCACTGTGTAGTCCTGGCTGGTCTTAAATTTGCAGAGATCCTCCTGCCTCAGCCTCCTGAGTGCTAGGGTTATGGGTGTGCACCACCATGGCTGGAACTTTTTGCTGTTTTCTTGAGGTCTTTTTCTTCTCATATAGGTCATATCTCACAAATCTGTGTTCAGGCTCATTTTTCTTTGCACAATCGCAGGAATCATAAGCCATGCCAAGGCCAGTTGTCTTGTCACCAGCAAAATGGGTTCTAAATCCAAACATAAAAATAATATTTGGGGGCTGGAGATATAGCTCAGCAGCATACATGCCTGGCAAGTGCACGGTTCCAAGTTTGATCCCTGGTACAGCAAAAAAAAAAAAAAAAGGAAAAAAATTATTTATATGTGTGTGTGTGTGTGTGTGTGTGTGTGAGAGAGAGAGAGAGAGAGAGAGAGAGAGAGAGAGAGATCTGGTACAATTTTCCTGAATTGCTGTCTTAGACACTGTTGCTTTCCCATGGTGAAGACACCCGTGGCCACTTGTTAGCTTTCAAGTGATCCGTTGGTCGTGAACTTCTGGTCCAGGTAGTGACTGTCGCTCCTATCCATAGTGGCTCCTCAGCCAGGGAGCAGAAGCCTGTATTTCACATTAGGCACACTTCTCTGTTGTGACCCTTGACATCATATTCCCAGGCTCTGGGGACCAGTTAGAGATTAGGGGACTCGGGTCATAGTGGATGCAGGTACAGAGAGCTGCAGGGCTTCAGGTATTTGGACAAGGGCTGTGCTTCAGCAGAGACCCCAGGAGTGAGTCTGACTTTCCAGGAAGCCTGTGATTCCCATCCCATGGTCTTGCCACCGGGCCATTCTGATCTCTATTGACTGTTTCCCTTGCCAGAGTCCGGTTGCTTGTAGTGCAGTCTCACTCCATGCCCGCCATGCCAAGGTGGGTGGAGCACCAGGGAAAGCAGTGACAGCTGGGAGTGGGGAGGCATTGTATTCCTCACAGCCTAAGAGTCTTTTTACGGGGAAGAAACTATTTATTTATTTTTACTTTCAGGCTTATGATAGTCACCTCAAGATTTGACAACCAATTATAGTCAAACCCAAATCCCCAATAGTTTAATAATAGTCAAGTAGAGTTACATGCTTGCATTAAAAAAGCACACTTTAAATTCTATTTAAATGGTCCTGAGGGGGCCCGGCAGAATGGCTCAGCACTCTAAAGCGCCTGTTTAGGAAAGCTTAGGGGGCTGCAGGGACTGCGGTTCGATCTCTGGCCCCACATGCTGCACCAGTCCTGCCCTCAGGGCGGGCTGAGCCAGCCATAAAAATGAGTGAATAAACAAACAAAGGTTCTGAAACAAGAAAAAAATAAATAAATGAAATAAAAAATTCTTTTAAAAAAATAAATAAATGGTCCTGAGGCTGGGCATGGTGGCACATAGCTGCAATCTCTGCACTCAGGAGGCTGAGGCAGGAGGATCATTGTAAGCTCAAGGCCAGCCTGAACTGCATAACAAGACCCTGTCTCAAAAAGACATGAATAGGGCTGGCCTGATAGCTCATCAGACTAAAGCACCTGCTTAGGCAGAGTGCAGCAGCTGTGGTTTGGTCCCTGGCTAGCCATGCTGGCCCTGCCCCGGGGCATGCTGGTGACTAAGATGGTGTGGTGGCATGTGCTTGTAATCCCAGCACTTGGGAAGGATCTACAAGTCCGATCTACATAGTGAGACCCTGAACACCCTGTAGAGCCTGTCCTAAATATAGAAAAAAAAAAAAAAAGACATAAATAACAAGGGCCTAAGAAAATAAACCAAATTTACCAAAACTTAGCACAAACAATCAGACCTGTGATATTTAAAACAAGCTCTTTTTGGTGGGATTATACACTATCATAATAGTATGGATGTTCCTCAAAGAATTAAAACCAGGAAGTCCACTTAAGCCCTTCCCCTTCTAGGTGTCTGCCCAGAAGAGTTAAAGACATGTTGTGACAGTGATCCACCACACCCGTTTTTTTTTTTTTTTTTTTTTTTTTTTTTTTTTTTTTTTTTTTTTTTTTTTTTTTTTTTTTTTTTTTTTGTTTTTTTTTTTTTTTGTTTTTTTTTTTGTGGGACCAGGGTTCGAACTCATGACCTTGCACTTGCCCAGCAGGCACTTGTGCCTCAGAGCTATCTCCCCAGCCCCAACCACACCCGTTTTTATAACAGCACAACTCATAATGGCTGAACTTCAGAAGCAGCATCGAGGTCCATGAACAGAGTAATGCCGGGAGAAAGAATGTGAGTGAGAGGAAAATAAGTGCCCTTTGGGACACAACATTGTGCTCGCGTTGAAGGCGCGTACCCCTGAACTGGAGTAGGGCCGTAATGTTAAGAGAAATACAGACACACAAGCTTACATAGCGCATGGTTTCTCTTTTATGAGAAAACCAAGGTATAAATGAAGAGCAAAATAAAAGATGGCTGAAGACAGAGAGATGGAGACGACGGGCGAAGCGGGAGGAAGGTAAAAAGGAATTGAGGTGCGTGGCATCCGGGCACCAACTTCCCAGGAGGAATGTGGTCGTTATGTGCTGCAAATATAGTCCAAAAAATAAAAAAAATGCCATGGCCACCGCTGAGAGCAAGCTGCGCGTGAGTGCGGCCAAGATGGCGGCTCCCTGGGTCCACCCCTGCCCTGTCCAGGCACAGTGGCTTTGCCTTGAGCGTGGTGTCCCTGGGAAGAACAGCGCCCTGGTTGTCCTCACTCTGGCTCACATGGGAGACAGAATGCTACTGCTCCCTTCGTCTATTGAGTGACCAGGTCCAAGTCTAGGCACGTTGCGCCCCCAGAGCCATGCCATGGTCCTTGCTTTGGCCTGGGCCACGCAGAAGGCAGCCATCAAAGAAGGTGACTTCATTTGAGCCTAGGCATGATAATGCGCGCCTGTCACCTCAGCACCCGGAAGGCTGAAGTGTTGAAGATCACCACGCCACGCTTGGGACCCATCTGGGCTACAATGCCAAGGTCGCGTCTCAGGAAACAAAACAAAAACAGAAAGTGATCAGGTGACTTCATTTGCAACAATGTGTTGAAGCTCAAGCCTACATTTTCTCTCAGAAGCAATCAAGGTTGTGGTAAAAGGCAGTGTAGAATTGTAGGTGGGTTAGTTGACTAAAAAGAACCAGGGGAAGATACAGTAAAAAGTCATACCAGAGTTAGAAAAAAATCTCAAATAGCCATAAGAGATGTGCCTTGTGCAAGGACAGCCCTGCCCCGATCGACCACCAAGTATGTGGGGGCATACCCCTTTGATCCTAGCACCGGGGAGGCTGAAAACAGGAAGATCACTAGGAGTCTATGAGTTTGAACCTAGTGAGACTCTGTACCAAATATATAAATTAAGAGAGACAGAGACAGAGACAGAGAGACAGTCAGAAAGAGGCAGAGACAGAAACAAGGAGACTCCTTTTGGCCATCTGTAGAAAAGTTTATACCCCAGGGAATTACTGAAAGTAGTAATCAGCCAGCAAATAAGTGGATCCTGGGAGGTAGTCAGGGAGAAAAAATAGTTGGAAAGAGTCTTAGCAGGTAGCAGGGCAGGCAGGATAGCCTAGGAAGGACTTCCCAGGCATGGGCGAGGCCCTGGGTTCAATTCCAGCACCAGGACAGGAAAAGAAACTGTTAGGCTAGACTCTGAAAATGGACTGAGACTACCAGGGCAGGCATGATTGAAGCAGACAGTGTCATCTTTATTTCAAGCCAGGCTCACCCCGGTCAAGGGCAAGAAGGCCATGGGCCACATACAAGAAAAGGCAGCCAGCTTTATACACTACTCAGCCATGAGACAGGGTGTCTCACTGAGGAAGATGGGAAATGTCAAGTTCCTAAGGGGGCATAGGTAGGTCTGTGCCATCTTGATAAACATTTATTTTGTTTGTCAGGTTGAGTGAGCTTTCCTGTGTGAACAGCCTGGCCTGCCCAGCCTTTTCTCCTTGGGTTAGGAGGGCCCTAATTGTAAGAAGCTAACCTAAAGCACCCTGGAGCACCCCAGCACCACCAGCCACCAAGGGCTGAGCCCCAAGCTGGGCTCATCGCATAGTCATGGTCTCACTTTGTTCTGTCTCCAAACACAAGATTCAACAGCTTCGGGACCCTGGTGTAATTTTTATTTTTAAAAATCTACTTATTTGTTTATTTTTATTTATTTTGTCTTTTTGAGACAGGGTCTCGCTATGCAGTTCAGGCTAGCCTGAGCTCATTTTGTAGCCCAGGCTGGTCTCAAACTCACAATGATCCTCCTGCCTCAGCCTCCCAAGTGCTGGGATTACAGGCGTGCACCACCACGGCTGGCACTTAATCAGTGTGTTAGACTCTTTTTTTTTTCCCTGATATAATTTTTAGAGCAGTTTTACATATGCAAAATGTGAGGGAGGGGGATACAAGTGCAGGGGTGACTCACAGCTGCACCTGCCTGGCTTCCCTCCCCCTCAGCACCCCAGTGCAGCCAGCCGCACATTGGTCAGGGCTTGTGGACCAACAGTGACACGTGGGCGCCCCGCAAAGCCATGGTTTACATCCCTGGCTCACCCTGTGCTTTCTGTGTGTCTTGACACATGTATAATGACACGCGACCAATGTTCCCGTGTCATACAAAATATTTGAAACTTCTTACAAATTCACAGTGCTTCCTGACTCACCTTTCCTGGTCCCAATTCTCTGGCAAACTCACAGCAGTTCTCCTGCCTCAGCTTCCTAAGAACTGGGATTACAGGCATGTGCTGCCACACCTGGCTTACACACTAAAATGGACAAAAAGGAAACATGCCAGGGCCCAGCGGAATGGCTCAGTGGTCTAAAGCGCCTGCTTGGGAAAGCTTGGGCTGCTTCAGGGACCGCGGTTTGATCCCCGGCACCATATGCTGCGCCAGCCCTGCCCTCAGGGGCGGGCTGAGCCGGCCATAAAAATGAGTGAATAAACAAGCAAAGGTTCTGAAACAAGAAATAAATTAATTAATTTAATTTAATTTAAAAATTCTAAAAAAAAAAAGGAAACATGCCAGGCATGGTGCACACATCTGTAATCCCAGCCCTTGGGAGGCCGAGGCAGGAGGATTGCTGTGTGTTTGAGGCCAGGTTGAGCTACATAGCAAGAACCTATCTCAGACAAACAAACAGAAACAAATGCCCTTCAGCTGGTCAAGAAACTGGTGGCCTGGAGCTGGGGAGATGGCTCCGAGGCACAAGTGCCTGCTGGGCAAGTGCAAGGTTGTGAGTTTGAACCCCGGTCCCACAAAAAAAAAAAAAAAAGAAACTGGTGGCCATACTGAGCAATGAGAAGAAACAAACTACTGATACACTCAACTCCAGCACGACTGTGATGGAAGGAAGTCTTAGCTAACAAGCACACATGTTTTCCCATTATAAGTTCTAGCAACAGGAAGACAGAGGAAATAAATCTGCTTTCAGGCCTTGTGGCAGATGAGGCTGGCCACCAGGCAGCCCCTGACTTGAGTTTCTCATTCCAGCCCCAGCTTGGGCACCCCTCTCCCCAAGTAAGTCACGCTGTGCCTCAGTTTCCTCATGTAGATGTTCTGTTCACCTCCTTCCATCCTGACATCTGAGGACTCTGATTCCCCAGCGAACCACTGCTAGTGACACAGGTCTTTGTGGTGCGGATGTCCCTGGGCCCTAAGCTCCCTAAGCTCTTCAGCTTCTGAAGATCTGGTAGGGGCTGGTACGGGCTGGATGCCCCCCAGTGCCACTAGTGGGGTTGGGGCTGTGTGCTCCCCACAGCACCAAGCTTGGAGGGTGCGGGACTGGAGGTCTCGCTCTCCTCTTGTTCCCATCTCCGAGTTTTGCAGTCTAATGAGAACACAGCCTTAGGAATAAAAGCCCCTTGTCCAGAGCTCAGAGCCCTAATCCTCTTACGTGTCACCAGCGGAAGGCTGGGGCCCGCAGCAGAAGGGCTGCCCTGATTTCCTGCCAGCCCGTCCTCCGTCCCACACTCCAGCGCCAACTGCATCTCATCACAGAGGGCTGCTGCCTCGACCAAGCAATCGTGCAGCTGAATGTCACTGCCACTAGGGCCACTGTGATGAATTGGCCAGATCGTGACCCTGGCCAGGGCCTGGATGCCTGGATCCCCAGGGGGGCCTGGCCTGACTTCTGCCTCCTTCTCAGAGGAGCCCAGATGGTTCTCAGAGTGCTGAGGGGGCCTGGGTTGGGCAACTGGCAGGTCCCTCTGGGATCACTCACCTTGGAAGGCGGGGGGAGCCTCAGGCTGAGGCAGGAAGATCTCTGTGAGTTTGAGGGCAGCCAGGGATACACAGTGATTTCAAGGCTAGCCAGGACTATATAGTGAGATCCTGTCAAAAAAAAAAAAAAAAGGGACAGACTCCAGAATGGCCACATAAAGACCCCCTGCAGGCCAGCCCCATGGGAGACACAGAAGCAAGACAGCTATGGAGAAACCTGACCAGAAGGGCCCGGCGGGATGGCTCAGTGGTCTAAAGTGCTTGCTTGGGAAAGCTTGGGCGGCTTCAGGGACCGCAGTTCGATCCCCGGCACCACATGCTGCACCAGCCCTGCCCTTGGGGTAGGCTGAGCCGGCCATAAAAATGAGTGAATAAACAAATAAAGGTTCTGAAACAAGAAAATAAATAAAATAAATAAATTCAAAAAGGAAAGAAAAAAAAAAAAAAAGGAACCTGACCAGAAGACAGGATCTATTCTTTTAAAGTAGAAAGTTGAAAATATCATTCCCCAGAGGATGAATAAAAACAGAAATTCTGCCTAGGTGAACAGACAAAGCAGCTGAGTGAGATAAGTCAGCCTGCAGGGGACAGCACTGTGGACTAGAAGCTCTGTGAACTCATCCCTAAGGGGCAAGAGCGAGAGAGGTATGGACTGGCCTGCCTGCCTTTCTTTCCTTCTCTCTCTCTTTCTTTCTCTCTTTCTTTCTTTCTTTCTTTCTTTCTTTCTTTCTTTCTTTCTTTCTTTCTTTCTTTCTTTCTTTCTTTCTCTCTCTCTCTCTCTCTCTCTCTCTCTCTCTCTCTCTCTCTTTCTTTCTTTCTATGTATTTGGTTGTTGCAGGGTCTCACTACACAGCTCAAACTCATCTGATCCTCCTGCTTTCAGCCACGCCAGCACTGAAATTACAGCCATATGCCACCATGCCCAGACTCTGGCAGACTCAGCCAGTCCTGGGGTCAGGGCTGGTATAGCATGTGGTGCTGGGGATCGAACCTTGGTCCCTGTGCTTGCCTAAGTTTGTCCAAGCAGGTGTTTTAGTCCACTGAGCTGTCTCACCCACCCAAACGGGCCTTTCTGTTGGGGGACCTGGGGAAGCAGCTGGTTCTACAGAGCTGTGATTCCATCTAATAAAGTGAGGGCAGGGGACTTAGCATGAAGGAATGTCCCCACCCAAGGTTAAGCCAAAAACTTCCCAGTGTTCCTTCAAAACTGCTGTCACTGGGGCCCGGCGGGTTGGCTCAGTGGTCTAGAGCGCCTGCTTGGGAAAGCTTGGGCGGCTTCAGGGACCACGGTTCGATCCCCGGCACCACATGCTGCGCCAGCCCTGCCCTCGGGGTGGGCTGAGCCGGCCATAAAAATGAGTGAATAAACAAACAAAGGTTCTGAAACAAGAAAAAATAAATAAATAAAATTTGGGGCCCGGCGGGATGGCTCAGTGGTCTAGAGCGCCTGCTTGGGAAAGCTTGGGCGGCTTCAGGGACCCCGGTTTGATCCCCGGCACCACATGCTGCGCCAGCCCTGCCCTCCGAGCGGGCTGAACCGGCCATAAAAATTAGTCAATAAACAAATAAAGGTTCTGAAACAAGAAAAAAATAAATAAATAAAAAATAAAACTGCTGTCACCGACACAAATGTGCCTGAGAAGCTGAGTATGCGACAGCCCAGTGACAGCCCTCCACTGACCCCACAGGGAGGCCTGGAGCTAAAAGGGCCATCGAGGCTGTCTGCCTTGGGCCAAGATGCCCAGGGGCTTGTGCTCACATTTGGACCCATCCCTGGATGTGGGCCGCCCAGAAAGGGGTGACTGTGGGGTCCACTGTCTCCAGCTCAGCAGTCCCTGAAAGCACCACCTTGGCCAGGCAGGTGCTTGAGTCCCTGAGCTATATGCCCAGCCCAGAACACAGTCTCTGGCTCAGTGCAGGCTGCTTCCCTGGGCAGTACCTGGAAGGGCGCACACAGATGATACAGCCATGCGTCACAGCTCTGTCACACCCCTTGGCCTCCTCTCAGACCTCATTCCTAGGAAAGAAGGCTTGGAGCCATTTGGGCAAAAGATGCTAGAGTTCAACCTGTGCCTGGACCCTGTGCCAGCTGGAGCTTGAGCAGTGTCACAGTCTCAAGTGCTGTGCAGAGTGACCTGCCACCTAAAGCCCTGCTAGGTCAACCAGCTGGGAACTAGAGCCCCAGAGAAGCAGAGCTGTACAGCTTTTAGCACCACTAACTGCACACACTGTGGGGCCTGCACAGCCATGGGGCTCTGACGCCAGGGAGACCAGGATGAGATCCAAGTGGCACGTACCCGACGTACAAAGGGCAGGTGCCAGCTAGAGCCTGGTGATCCTGGAGGGGCTAGCAGGAGCACAAAAAGACCTTAACAGATGAGGAATAGGACGCCCAGAAGCTGGGCATGGTGCTGGCAGCCCGTAACCCCAGCACTCGGGAGGCTGAGGTAGGAGGATTGTGATTTGAAGCCAGCCTGAGCTACATAGGAAGACCCTGCCTCATAGGAGGGGGAGAGAAGAGAGAAAGCCATAGCATGCACCAGGTTTGTGATCTTTGGGGATCCAGCATGGTGATTTCTGCCACAGATAGAGGACCAGGACCAGCAGTAGCCAAGCTTGTTCCTGCCCTTAGAGTGTCTCTGGGGTTGACGATGGAAAGGTATGTGTGAGCCCCTTCCAGGAAGGGCTGCCTGGGCCCTGATGCCATGCACTTTCCAGGGAAGGCACGGGGCTGCCAGGCGACAGCCGACCTCGTGACCCGCCTTCCTCCCACGTTTGCCTTCTGCAGTTTAGGCAGCATGTCGAGGAGCATGGCACTTCTCACATGGGCTTCTCTCCAGGAGAAGCCAGAGTCCTGTGCCTGGCATCTGGAAGGGCCAGGGTGGCCCCGGAGGCCAGCGGGAAGTCCCTTTTCCTGTGGGAACTCGATCCAGTTGCCAGCAGAGCAGGGAAATAGAGCCCGGACACTGGGCTAACTGGTGGTTACTCCTAGCAATGCAGTCCGGCCTTGTTGTAGCCTTGGGCAGGGGCCCAGGCCGCCCCAGGGCTCCCATGTCCCCATCTGTGGAACAAGGGTGGACTCCCGCCTTGTTGGCCCCGCAGCCAGCTCTCAGGAAGCGCACATTGCTCCTGGAGAGGGCAGAGCGGCCGCCAGAGTAAAGCCAAGTGCGAGCCAGAGCCACCGCCTCCCAAGAGAGGCCAATTAGAGCAGCGAACAGCTCTCACCAAGGTCCTGGCCACCCCTCAAAGTCAGCCGCGTGGGCAGCTGCAGTGGGCAGCGTGACGAGCGGCAGCAGCGCAGCCGCCCACCAGGCCTGGCCTCGGGGCTCCACATGAGCACCGGGCTGCCAAGGAAGAAGCAGAAGAAGAAGGCGAATTCCTTCCCTGCCTTGTGCAAGGGAGAAGGAGGACGGAGCCAACCATGCCACCAGCCAGTCACCGGTGGGCAGACCCAAGAACAGAGCCATGCTCTGGAGGGCTTCCCAGGGGTCCCAGAGAGGGGGGAATGCACAGGGATCCAGAAGGAAGCGCCCCAAGTGTATCCCAAGGAAGGCTCTGCTCTCTTGCAAGATGCAAACGAAACTGTGGGCTTCTGAGGAACCAGTTCGTTCTCCATCCATCCATCCATCCTCTCAACAGAGGCTGCCCCTGTGGAGTGCCCTCGGCCACATCCAGGACAAAACAGCCATGAGCACAGCTTCCAAAGGTCTGAATCAGACAGAAGCCAGGTGGGAAACAGGCAGAGAGGCACAGATGCTGATCCCAGCTCAATCCAGGCCGCCAGACCCTGAGCAGCTCCCTCCCTTCTGTCTGGGCTTCCTCTGCTATAAGGTGGAGACGATGAACGCATCTGTCCCACAGGGCAGTTATAAGACACAGGCTCTCAAGCCTGTCAACTCAGATGCTTTAGGACAACTTGCCAGGACAGTCACCTTCCATCTCTGTGTTCTTTAGCCTTCAGCCTTGTCCTTGGGCAAGAGCCCTTAACTTTGCAGCGCCACCCCTAGGTGACAAGCTCACTGTCTCATATCCCTATCTCTTCCCGGTGACAGGGAAAGTTCCTAGAATTCCCCCCACAAACTTCCTATCATTCATTCTCTCAATGCGGGCTTCTGAGGAACCAGTCTGTTCTTCATCCACTCATTCATTCAGGGAAACTGACCCAGTTTCCTGGAGCACCAGACACTAATGTTTAGCACCAAGCACTGTCAAGGTGATGGGGGCCATTTGATGGCTCCCCAGCAGGGCCCACTCTGAGACACATAGGCTCTCTGAGGAGGCAGAAAGGAGGTTGCCTGGAAACAGGGTTCCATGCAGTTCCTGTAAACAGAGGTAAGAGATCACCTCATGAAGAGGATTTACCTGAGTGGGCTCTGAACAGTGAGAGGGAAGCATCCGTATCATTATGTGAGGGGAAGATATGGTAGGCAGAGGCAACAGAGAGGAGAACCCCCAGAGTTGAGGATGAGCTTCTTATTCAAAGAACGTGAAGGGGCCTTTCGGGTTAGTTCAGTGGTTTAAGCGCTTGCACCTGAAATCCCAGCAAGGCCCAGGGGATGGCAGTTTGATCCCCAGGCCCACCTTTAAGGCAGCCTGAGCCAGCCAAGGAACGTGAGGAAGACCACCACAGCAACAGAACAGATGGGACATGAGTGACATGGCAAAAGAATAAAAGAATAACAATAATGACACTTAAAATATAGAGAGAGCGTTATAAAGTATGAGCTGTTCCATAGATGTTGGGAGAGGAATGAAGGAGTTAGTGCCCTCAGGCTCTCCCTTGTTGTCTGAGGAGGAAGATTACGGTGATGGCAGATGCCGACAAGAAAAGGCGCCATCATCACTTCGGTAACTGTGCTGCTATCCAGTATGGCAGCTGCGAGCCATCCATGGGTGTTTACATCCACACTAAACGATGGTAAATCCATCGATCAGTTCAGTTCCTCACCCGCACTAGGCTCATTTCAAATGTTCAACAGCCACATCTGAGCCAGGTGTGGTGCCACAAGCTTCTAATCCTGGCACTCAGGAGGCTGAGGCAGGCAGAGCAATGGGAGTGGGAGGCCACTCTGAGCTACACGGCGAGTTCAAAGGCAGCCTGATCCCCGTAGTGAGAGCCCATCTCAAAACCATGAAAAAACCAAAGAACAACCACGAGCGACTCTTGACCACCGCATCAGGGCATTGTAAACATAGAACAATCCGGTCCTATTTACCCTCGGATGGGAAATCAGCCGGCGCTGTTCTGCAGAAATCATTAAGCGAATAGGAAAAAGGTTGGTAACTCTCAGACTGCCAGCGGCAAAGCACGTAGTGACAAAAATCATCATTTCTGACTTCACGAGCTGGGCAAGGGCAATGAGGAAAAATGAAAAGCTCCACGCCAGCCATGGTGGAGCAATGCCTTTGATTCGAGCACTCAGAAGGCTGAGGCAGGCATACCGCCACAAGTTCAAGGTCAGCCTGGACTACATAGTCTGACCCAGGCTCAAAAAACCAAACCAAACCAAGAAAACAAAAAAACCTCCAATACTCCAACTTTACACATAGATTTATTATTTGTTTGCTTGTTTATTTATTTATTTTTTGCGGGACTGGGGTTTGAACTCACAACCTTGCACTTGCCACACAGGCACTTGTACCATGGAGCTATCTCTCTAGTCCCTACGCATGGATTTTGAAAAGGCATTGCTTACAAAGCTTTTATTATATATTGGGTAGTAGAGGATTTTAATGCAGAAATCTAAAAACTAGAAACAAGATCAATCTAAAGTATGGCAAATAAGAAAACTAGGAACACAGAAGATAAAGTGCATTGAGGAAAATAGAAGTTTAAATCCAAATTTATTAGTAAATACAATATGAACAGATCAGGGGCCCGGCAGGATGGCTCAGTGGTCTAAAGCGCCTGCTTGGGAAAGCTTGGGCAGCTTCAGGGACTGCGGTTCGATCCCTGGCACCACATGCTGCGCCAGCCTTCCTCTCGGGGCGGGATGAGCCAGCCATAAAAATGAGTGAATAAACAAACAAAGGCTCTGAAACAAGAAGAAAAAAAAATAAATTAAATTAAAACAAAACAAAACAAAACAATATGAACAGAACAAATGTGTCAGGCAGAAAATAAAATTTTTATTTATTTATTTATTTACTTTCTTATTTCAGAACTCTTGTTTGTTTATTCACTCATTTTCATGGCCAGCTCAGCCCACCCCAAGGGCAGGCCTGGCGAAGCATGTGGTGCCGGGGATCGAACCTCGGTCCCTGAAGCCGCCCAAGCTTTCCCAAGCAGGCGCTTTAGACCACTGAGCCATCCCACCAGGCCCCAATAAAATTTTTTTAAAGTTTTTTTTTTCTCTTGTTTCAGAACTTTTGTTTGTTTATTTATTTATTTTTATGGCCAGCTCAGCCTGCCCTGAAGGCAGGGCTGGCCCAGCATATGGTGCCGGGGATTGAACCGCGGTCCCTGCAGCTGCCTAAGCTTTCCTAAGCGGGCACTTTAGACCACCGAGACATCCTGCCAGGCCCTAAAAATATTTTCAGAGTGGTCAAAATCACACTTATGTTGTTTATAAGATAAATGTCTACATTAACAGGATACAGGGAGGCTGAAAATAAGAGAACAGAAGAACATATCGCGCAGACACTAACGAGCAGAAAGCTGAGGTAACTATAGTAACACCAGACAGCCCCGGACAAAGCCACTGCCACAGAGGGAGACGATTATCTCGTGACATTAGCAATATCTGATCCACCATGAACCACAGCAATGCTGAATTTGTAAACATTCTATATCATAGTATCTTCTTTTGCTCATTTGTTTTGGCAAAACTGGGATCAAACCCAGGGCCACTGTAACACTGAGGCTTTTATATACTTATTTACTTATTTTTGAGAAAAGACCTCACTAAGATGCCCAGGTTGGCCTTGAACTTGTGATCTTCCTGCTTTAGTGTCCTAAGTAGTTAGAATTATAAGTAGGATTATAGTGACCTTCCTGCCCAGCATGGCTTTGCATTCTGTGCAAGAAAAATGGATAGATAGAACTATAAGGGAAAACAGACATATCTGTCACTGTGTGGGAGACTTTTTAAATTAAGCAACCTTATGAAGCTAAACACTTGCATACCACAGGGAGATATTTATTTATTTACTTACTTACTCACTTATTTATTTATTTAATTGTCTTTTTGAGACAAGGTCTTGCTATGCAGTTCAGGCTGGCCCTGAACTCACTTTTGTAGTCCAAGCCGGTCTTGAACTTACACCAATCCTCCTGCCTCAGATTCCCAAGTGCTGGGATTACAGGTGTGCGCCACCACGCCTGGCTCCCACAAGGAGACTTTTAATCTATACCTCTCAAAATCAATAGAAAAATAAAGCCAAGCAATTATGAAGATATAAGTAGGATGATAGGCTAACTTGACCTGATTGCTATACATGGATCATTTGAGTTCAAACAGCAGACACTCTTTTCAAAGCACGTAGAAGATGGACCAGGGACAGTGCTCAACAGCATAAGCACCTGTCTAGTGATGCCTAGGTCCGGAGTTGGATCTCCAGCACCACAGGGGGAAAAAAAAGCATGAAAAGCAAAGCACATGGAAGAATGGATCAATTTTAAAAATTTAAGCAATAGAAATTAAAGAATGATTTCTTTTCTTTCTCTTTTTTGGGGAGAGGTGGGTAGTGGGGATAGGTTCTACATCTGTAGGCCAGACAGGCCTCCCATTTACAGAGCTCCTCCTGCCTCAGCCTTCCAAGTGCTGGGATGACTGGTGTGCACCACCATCCCTGGCTAAAGAATAATGTTCTTGTCTTTTTTCTTTCTTTCTTTTCTTTCTTTCTTTCTTTCTTTCTTTCTTTCTTTCTTTCTTTCTTTCTTTCTTTCTTTCTTTCTTTCTGTACAGGGTCTCACTACTGACTCATAGTGAAGAGAATAATGTTCTTTAATCAGAACTGTATTAGTCATTTTTCACTGCTGGATCGAAATACCCAATGCCTGAAACTTCGAAGAGGAAATGTTTATTTTGGCTCAGAGTTTGAGGCATTTCTGTCCAGAAACAGCAGAGGAATGAGGTCTGTGTGGGGAGGAGGACAGCTGCTCAGTCCTGGTGGCCCAGCAGGAGGCGGTGGAGGGAGGCCCCGGGGAGGCGGGGACGAGGCCAGTGCATACCCAGATGGCACCTTGGCCCAGGACTTGGCGCCTAACAGCGCCTCAGCCACTAACTCATCAATGTCCGACGCCTTGAGTCCGGTGCCCCGGGATCCAGTCACCTTTTGAAGGGAAGACCCTGTCTCTGACCGAGCTACACTGTAATGCCACAGCTTAGCTGGAACTTTATATCCCAGTCGGGGAGATAGATCAGTGGAATAAGCTAGTATTGTTTACGGTGCCTGGTGCCTGACCTAGTAACTGCCCACCAGCACACACCCAAGAGAGACCAAAACACAGACTCGAGTGTGCGTAGTGGTAGAGTTGGGAAGAGTGGGGAAGACTTACACATCCATCACCTCATGAATGGGTTAAAAGATGTGGTGCAGCCCCACAGTGGAATATTAGGTGGTAACAAAAAGGCAAAAAGGAAGTGCTGATGCAAAGCATGGCACCAGGAATACTGAAAATGCTGGTGCGAGGTGCAAGGGACTGCACAGGGTTCTGTCTTCTATGAACTCTTCAGAAAAGGCAAAGCCACAGAAATATAAAGTGAACTACTGGCTGTCAGGGCACGGTGGGGGACAGTTGGAAAAGGGAAGGGGAGTGCCTTTCTTTTTTTAAAAACAGAATCTCACCATGCAGTTGATTGGGCCTGAACTCACTGTGTAGTCTAGGCTGGCCTCCAACTTACAGAGATCTTCCTGCTTCAGCCTCCCTAGTGCTGGGATTACAGGCATGAGCCACCATAACACATGGCATGGCATTTTTTTGTGGTGATGGAAATATGTTAGAATTGATCATGGCGACTTCTGTATAAATCCGTGAGTGTGTGCACTCAGCCTGCGTGGGCAGGAGTTCAGGCTCTCGCACCATAAGGAGAGAGACAGAGAGGACAGACACACCCCCAGACTCTGAAGATGTAAAAGTCACAAAGGATATATGAGTAACTGTATGCCAAAAATTGGAATTTTAGGCAAAGTGAACAAATGTTTTAAGGCCGGGGAGATAGTTTGGTAGAATAAGTGCCTGCCTGGAAAGCACAGGGTCCCGAGTTCAATCCCTGGTACCACAAAAAACAAAATGAAACATTGTATAGAGCCATTAATATAGCTCAGCCGCACAAGCATATACAAGATCCTGAGTTTGATTCTTGATACAAAAAAAAAAAAAAAAAATTATACAAAGGAAACTCCAGGTCTGATGGTCTCCGCATTATGTTCCCCCAAACTGTCAAGGAGGAAACAGCGCACATGCTACACACCATCATCTGAAGAATGCGAAGAGCTGCCCCACCCAGAGTACTCCATGAGGCCCACACAACCTGGTATCAAACGCCAAACCAAGACAGAACAGGACAGGGGAGGCACAGCCAGTCCAGCTCACCAACTGACACGGGACTCCTGGGATGGAAACAGCTCAGGGGCAGAGTGCATGCTTACAGGGCATGAGGCTAGGGGTTTGATCTGAGGCATAAAAACCTCCCAGAAGTGGCACACACCTGTAATCTCAGTACTTGGGAGGCTGAGGCAGGAGGATCAGTACAAGTTCAAGGCCAGCCTGGGCTACAAAAGGGAGCTCAAGGCCAGCTTGAACTGCATAGGGAGACCCTGTCTCAACAGGACAAAAAAGGGCCCAGCAGGATGGCTCAGTGGTCTAAAGTGCCTGCAGGTAGCTGCAGGGACAGCGGTTCAATCCCCAGCACCACATGCTGTGCCAGCCCTGCCCTCAGGGCAGGCTGAGCCAGCCATAAAAATAAAGAAATAAACAAACAAAAGTTTTGAAACAAGAAAAAAAAAATTAAAATTAAAAAAAAAATAACTCCTTCATGGCAGGCTGGAGTTGTAAAAAAATTCTTTTTAGGGGCTGGGGTGATAGCTCCATAGCACAAGTGCCTGCCTGGCAAATGCAAGGTTGTGAGTTTGAACCCCAGTCCCGGAAAAAAAAAAAAAAAAAAAAAAAAA
>PVJA010002687.1:53891-64319 GCA_004027025.1 Myocastor coypus | reverse complement strand
GACCTTATGAGAAGTTCAAGCTTCAGGACATGGTCCTCCCTGGTAGGAAGCCAAGCCTGCCGCGTGAGGTTCCTCGAGGCAGCTGGATCTTCAAGCACAGACATTAAGGCCGACAGTCGGCTTGAACCGCAGCCTGCTGCTCTCGTCTAGCAGAGAGCAGTGCTCTGCCGACGTGAGCAAGGGCGAGCCTCGGCTTAGACGGTGGCCATAGGCTGGGGTGTACAGACAGAGGAGCCAGAGGAGCAGGGAGGACACCTGCAAACCCACAGGCCATAAAGCTACATGGAAAAATTATGACTTGCTGGATTCCAAGCCTGCAGATGCTAGGAAGGAACCACCCACTCAACAAGACAGAAGAAATTTTACTTTTTTTTTGGAGAGGGGAACTTGGTTTTTTTCTTTTTCTTTGTTTCTTTAATTATTTTTCCTTATTTTTCTTTCTGCCCCTTTTATTTGGCTCTCTGTATTTCCCTCTTTTCCTTGTTTGTTCTTATCTGTTACTTTTATTTCCTTTTTTTTTGCAGTACCAGGGATTGAACTCAGGACCTTACACTTTCCAGGCAGGTACTTATTGCACTGAGCTATCTCCCTGGCCCATTTATCTGTTGCTTTTATAATATGCCATATTAATAGCGCCAAGGACAAAGACCGTATGACCAGCTCTATAGACGCAGAAAGGCCACACATGGTGGCGTAGAGCTGCAATCCCAGAACTGAGCATAGAGGCTAGGCAGGAGGATCACTGCAAGTTAAAGGCCAAGCTGGCTCAGAGTGAGTTTAAGGCCAGTCTGGAATACATAGCAAGACTCTTGTCTTAAAAAAAAATAAAAAGCTGAAAAAAGCATGAGTCTTTGAAGCACTGGTAAGGATATGGAGCAAAGCCAAATCCTGCGCATTGTCGGGAGATATTATTCACTGAAACGTTCCCATTTGATGATGTCTTATGGGGGTCAGGACAGGCTCGGTTCCACCCTGACAATTCAGTTCAGCCTCAAAATTGCACATGTGCGTGCACCAGGTGGCAAACTGCTCTCTGATACGTTCTTTTTTTTTTTTTTCTGTCTTTTTGAAAAATTATTTTATTTTATTTTCTTATTTCAGAACTTTTGTTTGTTTGTTTATTTTTATGGCCTGCTCAGCCTGCCCTGAGGGCAGGGCTGGGGCAGCATGTGGTGCCAGGATCGAACCTCGGTCCCTGCAGCCGCCTGCAGGTGCTTTAGACCACTGAGCCATCCTGCCGGGCCCCTTTTTTTTGTCTTTTTGAGACAGGGTCTCACTATGCAGTTCAGGCTCACCTTGAGCTCACTTTTGTAGCCCAGGTTGGTCTCGAACTTGCACCGATCCACCTGCCTCAGCCTCCCGAGTGCTGGGATAACAGGCGTGCGCCACCTCGCCCGGCCCCTGATACATTCTTTTGTCTTTGATGAAACCGCTGGCCAGTGGCTTGTTCTGGCTGCCCACCTGATTTCTTGGGTAACTTTTGTGTATCTTAGTAACCTCAGGGTCACACAATAAGGACACTGTTCCTTTTTCAGTGGAGCCTCCCGTGACCCTTGAGGAGCCCCTGGCTCCAGGCTAGAGCCCTTGCTACTGCTTCCAGCAATGGTGGGGCTCACAGGCCTCTTGCCTGTGTGACCACCAAAGCTGCCTGTGTCCGCTCTGGTACTCTCCCTTCCCCCTAGGCCTGGAGGGTGAAGTGGTGTGGCCTCCTCCACTCCTCAGAATACTTTCCCTAGAAGTACTGCTGTGGTTTAAATATATTCCCACAATCTCACGTGTTGGAAATTTCATTCCTGTTATGTTCAGATATGTTCCATTTGACTCAGTTATTCCCATTCTTGGTATTTTCCCAAAAGAGTTAAAAGCACACTACAGTGACATATGCATACCTGTTTCTTTTTTTGTCTTTTTGAGACAGGGTCTCACTATGCAGTTGAGGCTGGTCCTGAGCTCACTTTTGTAGCCCAGGCTGGTCTCGAACTCGCATCAATCCTCCTGCCTCAGCCTCCCGAGTGCTGGGATTACAGGCGTGAGCCACCATGCCCGGCTTGCATACCTGTTTCTAACAGCATAACTTATGAGAGCTAAATCTTGAAAACAGCCACAATGCCCATCATCAGATGAGCGATAAAGAAGCACACACACACACACACACACACACACACACACACACACACGCACACACACAATGGAGTAGTACTCTGCCATAAAGCAGAATACACTTAAGACATTTTCAGGCAAGTGGATGGACCTTGAGACTATACTTTTTTTATATATATATAGAGGTAAAGAAAACGTTTTAAGAAGAGAAGGGTACCTGGCTCCCGCTCTCACAGCCATTGTAGTACACTACTCAATGTGTCTTTATTTATTTTTCTTTTTTTTTATGCATTTAGGACAGGGTCTACAAGGTCTCACTACACAGATTGGACTTCTGGTGATCCTCCTGTTTTCAGCCTCCCAAGCACTGGGATCACAGGCGCAAGTCACCATGCTCAGTCTCAATTGCAGTGTCTCAGCACACCCAAGAGGCAGGGCCAGCACAACACACTGGGGATCAAACCCGGGCCGCTGTGCTCTGCCTAAGCAGGAGCCTTAGTCTGCTGAGCTATCTCACCAGCCTTTACAATGTATCTTTAGATAGCTTGTCCTGGTGGTCCTTTTAAAAGCCACTAACCTTGTCTGAGATAATACAGGGGCTGTAAACCGGCCTTTCACTCCTGAGCCTTATTAATTCTTGACACTCCTGTCCGTCTCCCATTCGACAAGTACTCACCCCACCTATGTACCACAAGGGCTCAACCCATTCCAGTATCAGCTCCAAATCTCAATGGTTCAGCTGAGACTCAAGGCAAAGCTCTTGCTGCTGTGAGCATATAAAACCAAAACAAAGTGCGGATTTCCAAGACACAGTGGTGGGACTGAGGGGAAGGGAATGGGGAAAGAAGAAACAATCTAGGTCGTGCTCAGGTACAAATTCCCCATGCTGAATGGACATCACCACATATATCTAAAATGCACCAAAAAGAAGGAATAGGCAGAAAAGAATAAACAGCACAAAGCAAGACCAGCACCTAGCAGGGCAAACATCAAATCCCAAAGTTCCAAGTCTGGTGGGGCTTTCCTGGATGCCTCAACCTGCATGGGGAGCAGGGTCCTGAGAGAGGGTGACAGAAGATTAAGAGAAAACTAGACACACATATATGTTATGGTTTATGTCTAGTTGTCTCCCCAAAGCCTCATGCAATCATGGGCAGAGACTTTTAGAGTTTGAGATTTGAATGATGCTCCACTGGGATTACATGTTTTACTTCTGTTGGGATTATAGTCTGAGTACTGCTGAGTCTACGGGTGTGACCTGAGGCGGCTAGGCTAAGGCAGAGGGCCTGATGTAATTTAAAACAGAGAGACAGAGAGACAGACTCGAGCTGTTGCCATCTGCTCCCCTGTTTGTTCTGTTGCCTCTGTCATGATTGTTGCTGTTCTGCCGCCATGAAAGGTTGCCCTGTGCCACGTGCTGCTCTGCTTTGGAGCTGGCCAAGTAGGGACTGAAACCTCCAGTAACTGTGAGCTAAATAAACCTTTCCTTCCTTCATTTTGAGTATCAGATATTTGTCCCAGCAATGAGTAAAGAATAACTAAGACAATATTAAAAGGAAAATAGGGACTAGGTGGGACCTGACCTCTCTGACTCAGAAGCAGCGACTACTTAGCATGGTTTGCCTCTGTATTTAGACTCTGTAAAAAGAGAAAAAAGGGCATGACAGGGCCAAGAGCTAAGGTCTCAGGGTCTTGCTGAGAACACTGAAAGCGAGACATTCTCAGAGCTCTTTGTGCCACAGTTTTCTGTTTTCGTTTTCCATTTATGTATTGGTTCAGGGTCTCACTATGCAACTCAGACTCATAGTGATCCTCCTGTTTTCAGCCTCCCCAGTGCTGGAATTACAGGCACGTGAAGCCACGCTTGGTCTTGGTGGCCGGCTCAGTGTGTCCTGGGGTTGCTTACCAAGCTTACAGGGCTTACCAGTCCATGCCATAGTTAACAGAGAGCACCACCAGACACCCACCGGAATGGCTCCTGTAGTCCCACAACATGTTTACATGGCTTGCCTTGGGAGCACTGAGGTTTTAGGGCTGGCCTTGCTCTAGCCCCCCAAAGTTTGCCAACCTCCTGCTCTAGCCGCTCCCCGCACCTAGACTCAGCTTATGCATCGATTCTCTCCCTTTCGAGTCTCAGCAGCCCTTCCAGGCTGGCTGTGACATACTGTACAGTGGTGGTGTCTCGATGGCAGCCCCACCTCTGCAGCTCCACTAGGCATGGGCCTGGTGGGGACCCTCTGCAATAGCTCTGACCCCACAGTTCTGCTCAGGACTGCCCCAGTGGAGGCTCTGCAGAGGCCCCTTCTGCACCACAGATCTCCCCACAGGGCCACTGGGTTGACGGGCAATCCTCATCTCTGTGGCTCTGCTGATCTCCGCTCGCATGGCTGCTCTCATGGGCTTCAAGGTGACTTTGGCAGCTTTGCAAGGCTTGCGTAGCTCGTTATTTGCAGCTTTCTTTGGAGAGTGCTTCGTGGTGGTGGCACTTCCACATTTCTGGGGCCTCCACTGTGGTTTACTTCCCCAGGTCTAGCCTGGGTTGCACCCTCGAGCACACTGTGCAGGGCCTTGGGTGCCAAGACAGGTTTCTGCCTGGCCTCCCAGGCTTTCCTTTGAAATCTGAGTGGAAGCTGCCAGGACACCGTGACCCTCACATTCTGCAGACCTGTAAAGGCAGCACCACACAGACACTGGAGCTGAGGCGGGGCCTCTGTGAGCCCAGGCTGCAGTGTCCCTGTGTCTTGCCAGCAGCCAGAATGCCCGAGGGCCCCTGGGCTCTCTCTTTTAATGGTTCTGCCCTCACAGATCTGATCTGCCCTGGAGACATCGTTCCTACTGTCCATAGAAACATGCAGCTCCTTTTTTCTCTGCTCTGAGCCCTTTAGAAGCTGCTCAGTTGAGCCCTTCTTGGTCCCGCCCATTTTCTCCTTCCTTGGCCATGATGTAAATTTTCCAAATTTTCTTTCTTCTTGTCTTCCTTTTTAACTGTATATTTTATCTTCAACCCATTCCTCTGCACTCCCATCTGATGATAAGCGATTAAACCTAGCTGCAGAGCAGCCTTGGCACTTGCTGCTTTGAATTCTCTTCTGCCAGAGAAATCAGGCCACCACTTTTAAAGTCCACCTTCCTCAGAGTCTCACGACAAGGACCCAAGGAAACCAGACCCTTTGCCATCATGCAACAGTGATGGCCCATGCTCTGCTTCCCAAGAGAACTTTCACCAGCCAGTTCTCTTTATTTTAAACCTGCAAGACTACATGTCTGAAGATGTTTCTACTCCAGTTTCCCATCTGCTTGTCAGGCCAGTAGGGATCTTGTGTAGGGACTGCTTGGGCTCTAGTAGAAATTGGCTGTTCCTGGGGCCAGGGAGATAGCCCTGTGGCACAAGTGCCTGCCTGGCAAGTGCAAGGTCGTGAGTTTGAACCCCAGTCCCACCCATCCCTCCCAAAATTGACTGTTCTCGAGGCTGTTTATCTTCTGACCTTTAAAATTAATAATATAAGCTGGGCGTGGTGGCTCACGCCTGTAATCCCAGCACTTGGGAGGCTGAGGCAGGAGGATTGGTGCAAGTTCGAGACCAGCCTGGGCTACAAAAGTGAGCTCAAGGTCAGCCTCAACTGCATAGCAAGACCCTGTCTCAAAAAGACAAAAATAAATAAATAAATAAATAAATAAAAATTAAAAATAAAATTAATAATATAATATCATCTCCAAATGCAATAGCAGATTGCAATGCTGCTCGTCTGTCCTTAGAAGTTGATGTTTGATTCGAGAGTAGTATTACATCTTTTTAGTCTACTTCATAGGTCTCAGTGAGTCCTCTAAAGACCTCAGCGTACTTAGCAGGATCATCTAAAAACTTGCTTAGATGTAAGAAACCTCAGACTCAGTAACAGTGGGTGAGGGTTTGATCAAGGTTGCCTTGGAAACCTGGTCCTCATTTTCAAAGGGCAAATGAAGGAAAGCCTCAGGCTCAGGGATTGTGGGTCCCTGAAGGGCCAGGGGTGTGTTTTTCTGTGGCTCACACTTACTCTTTGAACACAAGTAATGATTATTTCTTAAGGCAAAAAAAAAAAAAGCCTGAAGATAAGGTCATTCTAACCATTTTCCCTCCCTCTTGCAGTACGATCCTAGTTGTCAAATGTCTTCATAACCAATAGTTCCTTCTGCATTCTATTCTGATTCTAGGGGAAGGAAGGGCATGTGCAGATGCAGAAAAATATTAATCCACCTTTTTTTTTTTTTTCAGTACTGGGGGTTAAACTCAGGACCTTGCACTTTCCAGGCAGGTGATATGCTGCTGAGCTCTAACCTCAGCCCTCTTTCTCAGTTTGTGGGTGCCAAACATTTTCCAGTGCTTAAGAGTATATTCCAAAGGAATATGAGATTCTTTTTTTTTTTTTTTTTTGTCTTTTTGAGACAAGGTCTCACCATGCAGTTCAGGCTGGCCTTGAACTCACTTTTGTAGCCCAGGCTGGTCTCGAACTCACACTGATCCTCCTGCCTCAGCCTCCCGAGTGCTGGGATTACAGGCGTGTGCCACCACACCTGGCGCAGGAATATGAGATTCTGACATTGAGAATTTCATCTGAAATATAGTAGAAAGAATTGGCATCTCAGAGAGATGCTGGAAAGATAGCTCAGTGGTCTAAGTACCTACTTGGCAAGTGCCAAGGACTGAGTTTGATCCCCAGTACCACATGCCATTCAGGCCGCCAGACCAGGTGTAGTGAAACCCTGTATCAAATAAATAAATAAATGAGTAAAATTAAAAAAAAAAAGAATTGTCATCCTTTCTTTTTTTACTTGATTTGTATACTTTCAAGGTGTCCCCTGGGACAACCTGCTGTAGAGCAGCTCTCTGCCCTAGAAGACAGGTTTATTCGGATCGGCCACATTATCTGAGTCATGACCTTCTCTTCCCTGGAAACTCATCCTCCTAACTGCAGCCTGTGTTCCTAAAAGCACAGACTGCAACTGATCCCAGCTGTAGCAGTCATAGTTGAAGAAGGAAGCATTGTCAGCAAAACCTGGAATCAAGAGGTCTGCACCATTGCTTTCCATTTATAAGAATTATACAATAGGGGGACCTGGGGAGATAGCTTGGTGGTCTAAGTGCCTGCCTGGAAAGTGCAAGGACCCAGGTTCAGTCCCTGGTACTGCATGCCTTGCTGGTCCTGGAGCTGCAGTCACACCTTTCTGGCCATCAAAAACCAGGCATAGTGGTTCCTCAAAAGAGAGGAAAAAAAGACCAAAGAGTGAAGACCGAAGAGCAGAGTGGCTGGAGCGCTTCCCAACCTGTGAAAGAGATCACCTCGAGAGACAGATACTGTCGAGTAAATGACTTGAAGAAACCTTGCCCTGGGTCCTCTGGCAAAGAAGTCACTAAGGTAATTGCGTTGCCTACCTAATCACTAAGGCAACCTTCCTGAGGGAGACAAGGCTAAGTTTTATTCAAAGTCCACTGTAAAATTTCTATGTCTTGGAAGCCCACAGATTAACTTTACACCCATCGCCCAACAACCACAACTTCCATGCTGGTGTCGGTCTGCTCAGGGGGCCCAAGGAGGCTGAGAGCCTCAAAGATGAAGAATACACATGTACAAGACATCAGCAATACAGCAGTGGCTGGCAGCCTAGGAGCGCAGGAGCAGCCTGCATTTTTACTAGACAAGTTTTTTTTTTTTTTTTTTAATTTAAAAAACCTTGTATTTATTTATTTAGTTCAAGGTCTTGCCACACAGCTCAGACTCATAGTGATCCTCCTGTGTCAGCCTCCCCAGCGCTGGGATTACAGGCATGCGCCACCATGCTTGGTTTTGGTGGCCGGCATGGTATGACCAGGGCTCCAGGACCAGCAAGGCATGAGGTACCAGGGATTGAACCTGGGTCCTTGCTCTTTCCAGGCAGGCACTTAGACCACCAAACCATCTCCTCAGGTCCCCCTATTGTATAATTCTTATAAATGTTGTCATCACATATTTATATTCTTGGATGATGGCCTCTCCAGCACATGCGAGGTGGTCTAATACTGAGCCATGGCTATAGAAAATGTATCTCCACCTGGGGCCCAGCAGGATGGTTCAGTGGTCTAAAGCACCTGCTTAGGAAAGCTTAGGTGGCTGCAGGGACCACGGTTCGATCCCTGGCACCACATGCTGCGCCAGCCCTGCCCTCAGGGCAGGCTGAGCCGGCCATAAAAATAAATAAAAAAATAAACAAACAAAAGTTCTGTAACAAGTAAAAAATAAAAAAAATTAAAAAAAAAAGAAAATGTATCTCTACCTGTGCTAGACAGCAGGTTCATGTCCTTAGCATGTGCCCGATGCCCCTGAGCTTTGACAGTGAACGGTTCCCCACAGCTACTAAAGGGACACATGCGTTTTTCTACATGCACCTGAAAGAAGAGGCTAAAATCCTTTCCCCCGGTTATTATATGTAAGGCACAAGTGTAAATCACTCCTCTGATAGCTGTTCTCCTCTGTGAAAGGCAAACAGTTGTAAGCTGCCTCAGCCTGACCTCCTGGGAGAAGCGGCAGGCCAGCAAGAAGGTAGTTTAGCCAATCAAGGAGTTCTAAAGTTAACTCCCACTGAGTAGGAGAAAAACTTGGATTTCTAACTTACTAGCAGAGAGAAAACCTGTAGCTCAACTCTTCATGGAGGCTTATGAGAGTCCTCGAACAATGTTGTCTCTGGTCACTCCAGGACAGAGGACACCAGAAGATCACTCAGAGAGTTACCTTTCGTCTCACTGAGGTGCGCAGGTAGAGACACTCGGTAGGTGGAGACTGCTCTGCTGGCTACCCAGGTGGGCCGTAGGGACCCAGCTTCTCCTCAAGACCCTCTGCGTATCTGCCAGAGAGCTGCCATGGCCATGGCCCCTCAGTTGTCCTCTCAGTCTCCATTGGTCCGTGCAGCCAGAGATGGGTTTCTGCTGCCTGTCAGGTCAACAATCCCCTGGCCATTGGCTTCAGTGGGGATTCACCAGAAGGTGCTGTGGAAACGTTTCCTCTGCTTTAATAGTTGCAGCTGCTCTAAGAGCATTTAACTAGCTGGGAGGGTGACCATTGTTAGAGTTTTAGAAGGGGTAAAAATCCTTAGTGGTTGGCTAGGAGGGAAAAGTTGGGACACTTCAGGGCTCCTGCCTCTCTAATCTTATGTGATCAACAAAAATAAAACAAAACAAAACAACAAAAAAAAAAAAACCAGGAAAGGGCCAGCAAGATGGCTCGTGATCTAAAGCACCTGTGGAGGAAAGTTAAGGCCGGCGCTGCGACCACTCCTCAGTCCCTGGCACCACATGCTGCGCACCCCCACCCCAGGGTGGGCTGAGCCAGCCATAACACAAACAAGGCCGGGCGTGGTGGCTCACGCCGGTAATCCCAGCACTCCAGAGGCTGAGGCAGGCGGATTGGTGCGAGTTCGAGACCAGCCTGGGCTACAAAAGTGAGCTCAAGGCCAGCCTGAACTGCATAGTGGCTGGCAATAAATAAATAAATAAATGAATGAATGAATGAATGAATGAATGAATGAATGAATGAAAGCACAAACAAATAAATGAGGTTTAAGAGAAATAAATTTTTAAAATCTTAAAAAAAAAACAGGAAAGTACAAAGCAACAGGAGCATATCATAGATGCAGCCAGGAAAAGGCTGTCTTTTCTTCTCATGCTCATGGTGAGTTACTAAGACAACCTGACCATGAGTCCTTGCCCTCAGCCTGCAAAGGTCAGAGTGGGAGACATCAAGGCTGAGCTGCCTCCCCAACAGTGAGAGATCTCACTAGAAAGGGAACCGAGGCTGGACAAGCTCAGCATTCCATCTAGCCATGGAGGTAGCTCGGGCCCAGCCTAGCCCAGTGAAACCTGTCCTCTATGTCTTTTTTTTTTTTTTTTTTTTTTTTCTTGTTTCAGAACCTTTGTTTGTTTATTCACTCATTTTTGTGGCCAGCTCAGCCCGCCCCGAGGGCAGGGCTGGCAAAGCATGTGGTGCTGGGGATCAAACCGCTGTCCCTGAAGCCACCCTAGCTTTCCCATGCAGGTGCTTTAGACCACTGAGCCATCCCGCTGGGCCCCTGTCCTCTATGTCTTAAGCGGTTGCCAGCTTATTGGTTCTTTTAAAACTTGAAGTGGAAGCCGGACGTGGTGGCTCACGCCTGTAATCCCAGCACTCGGGAGGCTGAGGCAGGAGGATTGGTGCGAGTTCGAGACCAGCCTGGGCTACAAAAGTGAGCTCAGGACCAGCCTCAACTGCATAGCGAGACCCTGTCTCAAAAAGACAAAAAAAAAAAAAAAAAAAAAAAAAAAAAAAAAAAAAAAAAAAAAAA
>PVJA010002687.1:15724-53791 GCA_004027025.1 Myocastor coypus | reverse complement strand
TTCATAAATTCACATTTTAGTTAGTATCAAAGTCCGCTAGGGGACACCCTAACCCTATGTCTTCCTAGTGCTGCTCTGTAAGACAACAGAGTAGGGGCCTGGGAAATAGTTCACTAGAATAAGTGCTTTGCCTGGCAAGCACAGGGTCCTGAGTTCAATTCTCGGTACCACAAATAAATAACAGAGGACAGAAAGCCAGCCAAGGAACTCCCTGCAGCAGATACAAAACAGAAATGCAGGTCATTGTCTGCAAGTGTAAAATGATGTCTTTTTTTTTTTTTTTTTTTTTTTTTTTGAGACAGGGTCTCGCTATGCAGTTCTGGCTGGCCTTGAGCTCACTTTTGTAGCCCAGGCTGGTCTCCAACTCACACCAATCCTCCCTCAGCCTCCCGAGTGCTGGAATTACAGGTGTGTGCCACCACACCAAGCAATGATGTGATGTTTTATTTTGAACATTATAATCTTCCTATGCTTTCAACTTAAGCTTATAATTTTAATTTTTTTTTTTTTGTCTTTTTGAGACAGGGTCTCGCTATGCAGTTCAGGCTAGCCTTGAGCTCACTTTTGTAGCCCAAGCTGGTCTCGAACTCGCACCGATCCTCCTGCCTCAGCCTCCCGAGTGCTGGGATTACAGGCGTGAGCCACCATGCCCAGCATAATTTTAATTTTTAAAAAATGATATTTATGAGAGACAAGGCATAAAGTTCAAGGCACAAACAGTTAACAAGCCAGGATGACAATTTGTGATTACTTAAACAATTCATAATTGTTCAGATTCAGAATCTATGAAATAAATGCAAACTCTTACCTCCTTCCAGTTATCTCGCGGGGGGCCTCCAAGTATGACACAGAAATGATATGAGACTTGATACAGAGAAAATATTATAAGTCCTAACCTGCTAGATATCTGCTATGCCAAGATTGTGTTCCCCAGAATCAAAGAATGAATTTTAAGGAGCAACAGAGGTTAAGAGTAGGAATTATTTACTGAGAGGGAGAGATACCGCTTCTGAGAGGCAGAAGAGGCGCAGAGTGGCTTGCTGAGGACCCCACTTCTCAGGGGAAGCTTTATAGAGCACAGCCAGATGGTACAATGTGGGACAAAGCTATGATCAATCAGCAAGATTCCAAATACAGCTGCTTAGGTAATATGGAGCCCATGGGGAAGCAAGTCATGTCACAAGTGTGCTCCGGCAGGACAAGGCCTTTTCAGGCAGGGATGAGTCCCAGGGTCTTGGTTACCTACCCGAGGTGAGCAAAAAATACCTCACTAGACTTTATCAGACCAGGTGTTACCACTTACCTCAGGCCTAGTGGCTTTGTCTTGAGGCCTGACCTCCAGCAGGGGTGCCTCGGGCCACAGCCTTATTGAGTTTTCATCTTCAGACTGACTGGGGCCACAGCCTTATCGAGTTTTCATCTTCAGACTGACTCAGGGCCCCGCCCTGTGTGACTGCGTAAAATGCTCTACCTAACTCAGCTGTCTACAAGAGCAGCACTGGTGCTCATGGCCCTCCCTGCTCCTACATGGACTGCAGCGGGCAGGAAGCCGAGGTTCTGGCACACATGTCCCGGCCCTTTGTGAGGAGTGCAAAGCACGGCAGAATATAAACCAGCCCAGGGTCTGGACCTCAGTCAGGGGCTCCATCTTCACTGGGCCTCCACAGGAAAGGATCAAAGTAGCCTATGTTACAGGGACAGGTCCCCTGATTCTAAGGGTACAGAGAGGCCTAGGCAGAGCCATGCCACCCCACCCTGGCCCCCAAAGTGGATAAGGGATACCGTGATAACACCATGCAGCCGTATCCTGCAGCACAGGGCAGATGGAGCTAGATGCACTCAGGCCGGAGTCCAGGGGGAGAACAGAGGGCTTCTGTTGTCAGCCAACAGGAGGCCAGGTGAACTGGACCAGCTCTGTCCCCGACCAGAGGGCTGTGCACACCTCTGATAAGCCCTGAACAAGATACGGAGGAGCTTCCAGGCCAACTTCTACAGTGCAGGAATCCAGAGTCTAGCGACCGGGGCCCTGTGCAGGGAGGCAATGCCGTTCAGATGAGGACTCTGCCGAAGAGTTAGAGATGAAATGGGGAAATGTGTCTATAGTGCCAGCTGTGCAGGAGGCTGGGGCGGGAGAATAGCCAGAGGTCGTGACACATGGATACCCTGTCTGAAACAAAACAAAACAAAAAATATAGTAAAGCACAAAACTAACCAGAAGCTAGCCAACACTTTCATTATCTGAGGTTTGGAGCTATATTTTAGAGGCTTAGAAAACTTTTAAGTCTTGAATCTAGATTAATATGATTCCAGAATTCCAGCACCCTGGGGCACCTGACAGGCATAAGAGAAAATCTTCTTAGAGGAAAAAATCACCCCCCAGGGTTTAAAATGTTTCAATAAGTAATTTTTCAAATATAATGACCAGCACGGAATAAAAAATAAGGAAGCACAGGGGAGAGTACAAACTGGAGCAGGCAGAATCAGGCAACAGAGACACGCAGCGGCTCTGGTGACCAGAATGATTATAGACTGAGGGCAGGTGAGAAGTTCTAGGAACCTCCCAGGGTGGTGCCTCTCCTCACTCCGCACCGCCAGGCCTTCACCTCCATCTCTACTCAGGCCGAATGGGTTTTCTGAGACTTGTGAGATAGAATGAGAAACAGTTCACTTTGCTCTTTTTGAATTTATCAATGAAGCCACTGGACTAAAAATGTAATACAGATTAAAAATTAATGTTCTGTATTTTGCTAATTACACATCATATACCTAATATCTCCCGTCAAGATGACACTGAGAAGCTGGGGGTGGTGTTGCATACTTGTGATCCCAGCGCTTGGGAGGCTGAGTCAGGGGGTTCGCTGTGAGTCTGAGGCCAGCCTGGGCTACATAGTAAATTCAAGGGCAGCTTGGACTATGTAGTGAGACTCTGTCTCAAACAGCAGTAACAACAATGAAGATAATACTGGGTAATTTTTCCACAGATTGCAAAATTCTGCCTCCCCTCAGGCCTGTGCTGATCGGCATTTGAGGTTCTCAGTGGTCCCTCAGCCCCTCCCTGGGGGCATCTTCTCCTGGTCACCCAGAGCTGCCCTCCTGAGGACGCCTGAGCATCAGTGCCTTCTGTTTCATCCTGTCTGTGCAGCTGTTATGGCCTGTGCCTAGATATCCCCCCAAGCCTCATGCAGTCAGAGGCGGGGCTTTTTCAGAGGTGGCTGGATTTGGAGCCACGGTTCTCAACCTGTGGATTGCGACCCCGGCAAGGGTCGAATGACCAAAACACAGGGGTCGCCTAAGGCCATCGGCAAATGTTATTTATTTGGAATTACAGTTTCCTTCTACAGCTTTGGGTGTTTAGTGTTTTGTCTCAACAACAAGAAAAGTAACTAAGACACAGGATCTCAATAAATTTCCCAGGCTGGGCTTGAACTTGTTTGTATCCTCCTGCCTCAGCCTCCCAGGGTGCTGAGAGTACAGACATGTGCTACCACATCTGGCTTTTTAATATTTTTGAATTAGTGCAGACTGATTCTATAGAGTGATGGGTACCACTCTGGCAGATTCCTACCTGCACATAATACATTTTGATCATTTGACTATTAATTTATTTTTATTTTTTAAAGATTTTTAAAATTTATTTCTCTTAAACCTCATTTATTTGTTTGTGTTATGGCTGGCTCAGCCCGCCCTGGGGTAGGGATGCACAGCACGTGATGCCAGGGATCAAGGAGCGGTCGCAGCGCTTGCCTTAACTTTCCTCCGCAGGCGCTTTAGACCACTGAGCCATCTCGCTGGTCCTTGACTATTAATTTAAAGATTTTTTTTTTTTTAAATCTTAGAGTCCTGGAAATTCAATCCAGAGCCTTTGTACTGAGTTATGTTCCCAGCCCTTTTTATTTTTCATTTTGAGACAACATTGGAATAAATTGCTACATTTCCAAGGCTAGTTTGGTATTTGGAATCCTCCTTGACTACTAACTTCTAGAGGCAAGAGTCTTAAGTATTCCTGGCATGTTCCACAGGGCCTGGCTCAAAATAAGCACTTACATATGTATGAAAGAGAATGTAGTCTTTTCTTCCTCGGTGCTGGGATTGAATCCAGGGCGTTAACACTGAGCAGCATCTTATTTTTAGGGTTTTTTGGAGACGGAATCTCACTATGTGGTTCAGACTGGTCTTGAAGTCATGGCAATCCTCTTGCCTCAGCCTCCTCCATGCTGGGATTATAGGGTTGCACCATGATGGCTGGCTCTCTGCTTTTTTAATTTTGAGATTGTTAGGTAGGGTCTTGCTAAGTTGTTCAGACATTGAACTTGTGATCTTCCTGCCTCAGCCTCCTGAATAGCTGTGCTTAAAGGAATGCACCTTCAGTCCCAGCAGGAGTGGTCTTTCTGTGCAATCCTGGCTGTGTAGGGCCAGGAGCCCAACAGGCAGGGAGCATGTAGAGACGGCCCCTGTAAGAACATGAGGAAGCCAGCCTGGGCTGTGTGTGGCAGCAGCTAGGCTATATACCCTCAGAGATGAGCTAAATTCCTCTTTGTGCAAACTGTTCCAAGAAGGGAAGGCTTCTCATGCCCCGCCCAGATTTTCATTATAGACCCCTAGCAACGAGCTGGTACCCAATGAGAAACAGCCATTCAGGAGGGATGAGACGGGACCCTGTTACCCTAGAAACAGGCCTGTTGCCCTATATTCAGGGGTCACCACTCCTCAGAATGGATTTGTAGTGCTTTCTTCTGCAAATAAACTTACTTTTGCTTTGCACCATTTCAGACTCTTCTTTCTCTTTCTGCAAAAGCCTTTCCCAGGCTAGTGTGGGAAAGCTGAGGGGGAACAGTGGGAAGAGCACCCCTCCAGGCCCATACAACTGGCCCCAAACTCAATGTCCTCATGCCTCAGCCTCTCACGAAATGGCACTACAAGCGTGTGCCACTGTGCTCAGCTGGCAGGATTACTAATAGGCGAGGCAGACCAAAACAGACAGAGCCATCCTCCTTCCTTCTTTGAGACTTCATCCGTTGAAGCCTCAACCTTCAATATGATGGGAATTGGAAAGAAGCCTTGCAAGGTTCCAGTTAAGACGAAACGACATGCTCAGGAAGCGCGCCAGTGCCTCAGGATTAGTGTTCTTATAAGAAGAGAGAGACATTGATTGAGCTCCATCTTTCCACAGATGAACAGAGAAGGACACTAGGAGAAGATGGCTGTTTGCAGGCAAGGAAAAGCCTTCATCCGAAGCCAGGCCCTGGCTAGGGAGATAGCTCAGCAGCATCAGTGCCTGCCTGGCAAGTGCAAGGTCCTAAGATCAATCCCCAATACAAAAACAAACAAACAAACAAACAAAACAAAACACCCAGAAACCGTCCCCCTCGGAGCCTTCACCCTGGCTCCAAAGCTGACACGTAGCTCATTCCTAAGGCTTTGGATGCACTCCAGTGTGTATCCGTGAAGGCCTGTGTTCATCTCGGGCAGACAAGAAGGGGATAGGAGGTGGACATACGACATTAAGAAAACGGATAGCTTCTTAAAAAGTTTTATTTCAAGAACTTTGTTTTTACTGATATTCCAAAAAAAGGTGGATCGAAGTACAAAAAAAAAGTCAGTTGAATAATAATAGCACGGTTTAGAAATCACAGAAACAGAAGCAATGTACAGACAGCACGAACGACCCAAGGAATGCAACTCTGTTCCGTTTCTTTGCTTATTTTGTCTTTTTCCCTCCTGTACAAAAAACATCAAAGCATGCCATGAGATCAGAAAAGGAAAAGCGTTTAACAAATGGTTACAAGAAATAGACTCTATACAAGAGGAGAGAATGCGTCTTCCCCGCCCCCGCCCCCCCCACCACCTTCTTGCCCGGCTTTAGGTTAAGTTATTCTGAAGACAGTTCACGTCCAGGTCCACCTGGTCCGCTTTGCCACCCTCAAGCTTGGGTGACATGGAGTTCTGGATGTTAAAGGGCTCCTCCTCTTTCAGACAGGACTTGAGTACTTCCTGGATTTTGTGGGGAGCACTGGGATCATCCTGTAAGAGGAGAAAAGTTGGGGATACAGACAGAGAGCATGGGTAGAACAAGCAGTCATCATCCCAAGTTTGTTTTTTTAAATTTTTTTATGCATTTAGTACAGGGCTTACAGGGTCTCACCACGTAGATTGGACTCATCGTGATACTCCTGTTTTCAGCCTCCCAAGTACTGGGATCATAGTTGCGCACCACCAGGCCCAGTCTCAGTCCTGTCTCAGTGTATCCTGGGGCAGGACCAGCACAGCACACTGGGGATTGAACCTCAGCCGCTGCACTCTGCCTAAGCAGGCGCTTTAATCCACTGCGCTATCTGGCCAGCCCTTTTCTTTGTGTTTTAAGACAGGGGCTGGGTAGATAGTCCAAGCTGGCCTTGAGCTCTCTCTGGATTCCTGGCCGGTCAGCCCTGGAACTGGCGATGATCCTCCTGCCTCAGCCTTCCAACTGCTAAGATTATAGGCATGTGCCACCATGCTCAACTAGGATTTTTTTTTTTCTTTTCCTTTGTAGAGTGGGAAGAATTTATTGTGAGAAACAATGCTGAGAGGGACAGAAGGGGGCTCAGGAAGTGGGTTGCCCTCAGTGACTTAGGTTTTTCTAACTGACCAGAAGAAGCATAGTTGGGTTTTTTTGTTTGTTTTTTTGTGGGACTAGGGTTCAAACTCACGACCTTGCACTTGCCCAGCAGGCACTTGTGCCTCAGAGCTATCTCCCCAGCCCCGAAGCATAGTTTTAAAAACAGGAGAAAATCTGTAAGAGTGCAATAAGCCGAAAGTAACGGAGATAAGAAGTCATCAGCCTCTACTTTTAGGAAAGTCCTTTATGATCAATGGCTGGCTATACAGACACGATACTCACAGGTAAACAGATTCCACGTGCCTTTTTTTTTTTTTCTTTTTGAGACAAGATCTCTCTATGCAGTTCAGGCTGGCTTTGAGCTCACTTTTGTAGCCCAGGCTGGTCTTGCACTCACATTGATCCTCCTGCCTCAGCCTCCCAAGTGCTGGGATTACAGGCATGTGCCACCACGCCCAGCTCTCCACGTGCCTTTTATTTGGGGTCAAGTAGGCTTTCTCTCAGGGACTGGGGAGAAACAGTCCCTTAACTTGGCCTAGGCACCTCTACAATTGCACGTATGCCAGGAATGGTGGCACACACTTATAATCCTTGCACTCAGGAGCCCGAGGCAGGAGGATCACCATGAGTGAGGCCAGCCTGGGCTACTTAGTGAGATACCGTCTCAAAATGAAAGAGAAGAAAAAGGAAAGCAGAAGCAGCAGCAAGGCCGGCACGCAGCCCTCAGGTGCTGCATTCTCAGCTACGCAGAGCTTCATGGGGCCCGGCAGGATGGCTCAGTGGTCTAAAGCGCCTGCTTGGGAAAGCTTGGGCGGCTTCAGGGACCACGTTCGATCTCCGGCACCATATGCTGCACCAGCCCTGCCCTTGGGGCGGGCTGAGCCAGCCATAAGAATGAGTGAATAAACAAATAAAGGTTCTGGGGGCTGGGGAGATAGCTCCAAGGCACAAGTGCCTGCTGGGCAAGTGCAAGGTCGTGAGTTCGAACCCTGATCCCACAAAAAAAAAAAGACCTCAGGCCTTCCCTTTACCTTTCCACCACTAGAGGGGACGAGCCCTATGCTCAGCTCCAGGCTTCCGTTAGTTCTCTAAGGACCCGGGCAGCTATCCTAAGTGCTCAGAACTCTGCTGACCAGGGAGGCAGGTTTGTGGGTGGCAAGAAGCCCGGGGACTTCCCTGAAGCCTGAGTAGCTGTCTAGCTCTGCAACATGGGTCTTGGGACTGGGCCTTCTCTGAGGAGCTCTTCTGCTCTCTGCTACCGACTGGACTGGTCCGGGCAGTGGGCTAGGTCTGTCACAGGATGGCAAAAAATCAGCAAAGACTCAGGCTTCCCACGGGGCTCAAACACACAGGACAGTGTGCCTAAGGTACTGTTACCCGCCTGTCATCCCAGCCTGGGTAGACATGTCTTCTGGGCCCTGAGCACAGGTTTAACGTGTGAATTCAGTGGGTGCAAGAGGAAAGGGGATCCAGAGAGGTCAGAGGCCCCCTGAAGGGGCTGCAGCTGCACACACAACACACGCAGGCACCCCATCTGTCTGCATGGGGAGAGCTGAGAAAACTAGGCAGTGTAGAAATCGGCACATGCCCAAATCAAGGGGTGGTAAAATCCCATGTATGTTTAGAAAATACAGCTGGGTATGGTCATGGATGCCTATTATCCTGGTATTCAGAAGGCTGCGGCAAGAGGGCTGTCATGAGCTCAAGGCCAGACCAGGCTACGTAGTGAATTCCAGGCCAGCCTACAATACATAACAAGACCCTGTATAAAAAAACAATCCAGCCAGTGAGATAGCTCAGCAGTCTAAACTGCCTATTTAGGCAAGCTTAGGAAGGCGCACGGGACCATAGTTCAATCTCTGGCACCATATGCCATGCCAGCTCTGCCCTCAGGGTGGGCTGAACCAGTCAAAAAACAACAACAACCAAAGCCAAAACATGCTGACATGTGCCTGTCATTCCGGCTCTAGGGAGCCTGAGGTAGAGCAAATGGCAGGAGTTCTAGGGCAGTCTGGGTTACTTAGTGAGTTAAGCACACTACCCAACCCTGTCTCAAAAAACAAACAAAAATAAGAGTTTGTTTTATCTATACTACGGGTTGAATCTGGAGCCTTGGACTGCACCTTGGACTAGCGCTTTTTTTATTTCACTAGTGTCTCACTGAGTCATTAAGTTGCCCAAGCTGGGCTCGAACTTGCAAACCTCCTGCCTCAGCCTACCAGAGTACTGCGATTACAGATACACACACCCAGCTGTGTGTGCTTTTATGCTGTCTGAGACAGACGCTGGCATGGACGCTTCACAGCTGAACTCCCAGAGCCAGGTTTGACAGTCTCTGAACCACACTACAACATGGCAGGGACGGGAGGGCCACTACTCACTTTGCCTCTTACTAAGATGCAACTTGCCTTTGTGTCTGGAGACACCCTCTGCACCCCGCCCCACAGCACGTGCACCTGGGCGCCTGGCAAAGGTGCACAGAAGCGCCTCGGTGACTCCGCACGGGGCTGTGATGCACAGGGGCTGGGCACATTGGCTTTGGCCCCGAGCCTCAGGGGGTCTGAGCAGCACGTGAGAAAGCTGGGTCAGACGGTGGGAGAAGTGGACCCTACAGCAAGGGATGAGTCTAAACAAGGCCCTCAAGGGCAGCGGCGAGGAGTGCCATGGACAGGGGCAGCCCAGCCTCAGCGCCTCCCCGGGGCCTGTCCTTGCAGAAGGCCCCTGTCCCTTTGGTGAGCAGATGTCCCTGGTCACCAGGGAGTGGGGCTGACATCTGGTCTAAGTCCTAGGATCTGCTGTCCCTGTCCCCAGTGTCCTCCTCCAGGCCCAGGGTAATGCGGGCTCAGCCTGGATCCCAAGGCCCAGATACTGTTTTCTAAAGGGGTCCGGAAGCCAGCATGTTAGCACAAAGCGCACCACCACAGAGCCCTTGGAGTAAGTGCAGCTCTTGGACAGCCTGTTGCTTGAAGGGGGCCTGAGTCACTCCTCGGGAGGGTGGCGGCATAGTGCACCCTAATGGTCCCTTGGGTGCTTGCTGCTGGGCCACATCTGAGACTCACACAGGCTTGGCCTATGGTTGACCAGAGACAGTACCACTGAAGTCTGGGCCAAAGGAGAAGCACAGAGTGATGGGGACTTTCTGAGTGAGCTCGGGTGGGAGAGATGGCGGCCACTAAGGGCTAAAAGATGATCCTCTCAGTCTACCTTACATATCCTAAAGTAGTGAGAACTCTCCAGCACATTCTGGGCACCAATACCAACAAGCAGTCCGAAGCTGGGCATGGTGGTGCACGCCTATAAGCCCAGCACTTGGTTCAAGATCAGCCTGGGCTACAAAAGTGAGCTCAAGGCTAGCCTGAACTGCATAGTAAGACCCTATCTCAAAGAGACAAAAAAAAAAAAAGAACAATCCGAGGGTGAGAGGAATGGGGAGGAGAGGTTGGGCAGCAGGTACAGTTGGTGCTCAGCTAGGGTGACAAGCAGGCTTCATCTCACCACCAAGTGGCCGCTGTGCTTTTCCTCTCTTCTTATTCTAGTTTGGGGATTAAACCCAGGGCCTCATGCATGTGCTCTACCATTATGGCACCTGTCCTACTGGGTCACACCACAGGACCCTGGCTCTGACTACTGCTGACCTATAGCTAGGAGTGAGAGCTAGAGACAAAGATGAGACCCCGGTGCACTCCTGCTGGATGGGACAGTTACCCCTCCCCTCATATGTTTCACAGAAAGCATGGTGCTCCCAGGGACAAGGCAGGGCACTGCCTGCTGGAACTGACCCTATGGATACAAGTGGATCCAGGAGGCCCCCACAGCCCGGTGGGCCCCTTCCCTGAGCGTCGCCCCAGCCGACTGCCCTGCTCAGCTTGGCTGGCACCGTCATGCTGAACATCTGCAGCTTTGCTCTGAACCAGCGGTTCTCAACCTGTGGGTCACGACCCCGGCAGGGGTCGAGTGACCAAAACACAGGGGTCACCTAAAGCCATCGGAAAATACATATTTAAACCCATGCTATGCCATGGTGAAATGTTATTTTATTGGAATTACAGTTTTGAAGTAGCCACCAAAATTATTTTTTGGTTTGGGGTGACCCCAACATGAGGAACTGTATTGCAGGGTCACGGCATTAGAAAGGTTGAGAACCACTGCTCTGAACTGAGGATTGGGTGGGATGTGTCCCAGGGACCCCTGCATCTGTTTGAGTGGACAAGGGACAGCCTGGCTTAAGGAGCTGACAGTGGAGTCAAGAGAGCCTACAACAAGCCACCATTCCCCTTGATGGTCAGCAGAGTGAGCACTCCTACGCCGAGGAGTGGGGCCAGGGACAGCATGGCTTGGAAATGACAAGACTCCTCTGTCGCAGGGAACAGCACAGATGCAGGAAGCTCCTGCACTAGTCTAGCCAGTGGAAACTCCAGGGAGCTCGCACTCTGCTGCCCATGACTTCAGAGAACTTCAAAGTGTCTGCTTCAACTCCACTGTTTGGTCTGGAGTCAGCCTAGTTCTCTTAGGTTGTAATAACACATTTACCTTGCAGTTAGGTGTCTACAAGGTGTGTAGAATTCTTTGAGTGGATGTGACATAATAATTTCGGGCTTAGCTGGCCTCTGTTTTATTTTCAAAATTCTCTCAGTTATCTCTCACGTTTTTCAGTCAGTCTGGTCCAGACAACGTACTAGGCTGGCACTGTGTGAAAATGGTCTACTGGGACCTTTCACTGGGCATCAGCAGATATAGAGGAGCCCTTCCTCCCAGGAAAGAGCTGTTCTTGGGCTGATGGTTCTGTGGGTACTGTGTGCGCCTGGGGCCAGACCAGCTGCCAGGCACGTCAAGACCACCAAGGTTTCTCCACCTATCCCAACGGGCTTGCTCAATAGCCACCAGGAAACTTCTTAGCAGTGAAGACGGAACCTTCCTCCTTCCCATGGAGAAGGAAAGGTCATAATGCAACAGAAGAAGCGAAACACCCCAAGTCATCCTAGGGAAAGGTCTCCACCCCTTGTAACCATGGCTGTTACAAGTCACATGCACCCAGCACCTGGGCCCACCTTCACCACCTACTCCCACCTTCATGGCCCTACATGGACCCCCAGTAGTCCTGGAGACTACACCCCAAAACAGCACAGGCCTAGGAGGAGGCCGAGACATGCACAGTGAGGAGAGAGGCGAAGAAGACAGTTACCTGACAGACAACGTTATCATAGTGAGCCAAGGCACGGGCATGGGGGGAGGAGACACGGGGAGTGTCGCAAAGTTTCCTTACATTTGGGTGAGAGCCCTCGGCAATGGTGGAGAGGGAGAAGTTGTCGTTGTGGAGCTCAGATGGTGTCCGGAACTTGCTGTAGGGGAGGAGAGAGGAAGCAGAACACGAATCCAACCATGGCAAAATAGAACAACGGTAGCAGAGCCTTGTGGGTCAGAAGCTGCTCTCCACCAAACGCTGTGGAGGAAGGCGTACCACCATTGGATGCAGCACTGGGGAAAAGCTTCAGTCACCCAAACTATGATCTAGTGCTTTCTTATCATCTCAGCTTTCTATTAGATACTTAACTAGCTCATTTGGGCTTCAGATAAAGAACCAGCAATGATATGAACAGCTATGACCGCTTTTGTATGTGCCAGGCAATGACAACTACATTGAGACTACCATCTGGCCGACAGCGATTATAAGATGCCAGTGATTGTACCACGCAATCCAATTTCAGAGATGCTAACATGTGAGAGAAAATATGTGCTTCGGAATCAATAAACTGCAACAGCATCTGTACTGCACCATGCACGGGGAGCATCACTGGAGCCCAAGTGGGCTCCGGAGAGAAACGAGGTGCACAGAGAAACAGAGGAAGGTGGGCTCCGCAGCCTCCCGTTTCTCCAGGCTGCTAGCAGTCACTCCCTGGTTCCCTCTTCACCTGCAGCTGCCCTGACCTGGGTGGTCCCTGCCTCCTGCAGGCACAAGGGTCAAGGTCCTGGCTGTGCCTCTCCGGGGTGAACATGTGCACAGTTAGCCCCGCCTGGGTGCACAGCCACAATGGAGAGAGAGGCCCAAGGCCCCTGCAGCCTGCCCCCTGGGGTAGCAGCCCCAGCGTCTGCACAGAGCCTGGTTCACCCAGCACAGGGACAACAGATGATGTTTTGTCCTTTTCCTAGGGAAAGTCCTTCCATCACATTCTCCAGAGATAATCTTGGGCTGGTGGGTCCTGGGCCAATGAGTAGAAGGGCAAGCAGAGCCGAGTCTGCTGAAATTGTCTCCTGGGGCCTAAAGATGAGTTCTGATCACCTCCTTGTGTCACTCACAGGACATGTTGGAAAGGTTCATATTTTGCTTAGTGAAGAGGATGATTCTATCCTCGTCAAGGCCAGGACAAATGGTGAACGTGTGTTGACTCTCACGTGCATGCACAGGCCCTGCTCTGTCAAAGGAGAGCTCCAGAGAGCTTCAGAGCACCGTGTGGCCCTAAAGGCCATGGCAGAAGAAGTGAACCCAGCCGGACTTCTCAGCACTGCCACCAAAGTCCAAGCAGGAGAGGTTGAGAGGCCTGCCTGCCTACCTCCTTCCCTCTCTCCCTCCCTTCCTTCTTTTTTTCCTGCCTCCCTTTTCAGGGTAACTGGGGTTTGAAGCCAAGACCTTCTCACTGAGCTACATCCCCACTCTTTTCAAATTTTGAAACAGCCTCTGCTACAACCTCCCAGAATGCTGGGACTGCAGGTGTGTGCTCTGGTGCCCAGCTGAGGAATTCTTCTTTTTCTTCTTCTTCTTTTTTTTTTTTTTTTTTTTTTTGCAGGACCAGGATTCAAACTCACGACCTTGCACTTGCCAGGCAGGCACTTGTGCCGTGGAGCTATCTCCCTGGCCCTCCAGCTAAAAATTTCTTAAATTCCTCCTAGTTCTGTTTAGACCAGTGGCTGAGCAGCTTTTAAAAACAATGTCATGTGGTACTAAACTCTCTCCTTAGCATCCACTGAGGAAGAGATGAGTGACAGCAGGTGTGAGGGGTGGTTATGCCATGTTGACACAGGGTGAAATCCTCACATTGGCCTCTGGCTGTTGGAGACCAGGGAAGTGGGTGTAGTCAGGCAGGTGAGTATACCAGGGCAGTGAATGACTAGGGCTGGTGTGGGAGGTGCTGGGTGCTGGCTGACTTTGTTTAAGTACCCTCTAAGCACCCAGGCAGAGGTGCTGGGAATGCTCCTGGGAAGACATTCTGCATGGGGATGGATCACCTTGGGTGAATACTTAGCCCTGCACCTTCAGCTAGAGGTGGTGAGTGGGCGCTGGGGACCCTGGCACAAAGGCCCAGCAGGGGTCACACTCACTTGGTCCTCCGCAGCTTGGTGTTCTCCGTCTTGAGCAGATAGAGCTTCTTGGCAAAGAACACAGTCATCATGAAGAGCAGGAGAAGCACGAGCGCCGCTGAACCTATAGCCACACACATCACCTGGAAGTCGGTGATGATGGACTCGCAGCGCATGCCCTTGTGCCAGATGTAGTCCTGCGTGTTGCACCTGCAGCAGTGACAGGGGGCGCAGAGGTGACGGGGCAGGTGCAGCCAGGGCCTGGGCCCTCACTCAGGCCAGCACCTTCTCATACCTGATCCCAGGACCCCGGGAAGCTCTGCCGTAGCCAAGTCTGTACAGGCCACAGGGCCGGCACTCTGCCTCCATCTCTATGGCCATTTATGAGGCAGACCAGACACTCAGAGCTCCCTAATGGAAAGAAAGGAGCCATGGCCCAGAGGAACTGAGTGAATTTAAATGACATGATAGTTAAGTGACCAAGGAGACAGAGGCATCCTGCTCTTCTGTGTTGCTCTGGCTCTTGGCGACGACACATGAAGCACAGGACAAACAACACCAGTGGCCACAAAGCACCAACCTGCTCTGGGCATGAAAACCTATCTTGTTCCTCTGCAACCTAGCTAGTTCATGTGGGCTGAGCAGACACTGAACAATTTGGGCTGACAGGCAAGGACAAACATGAAGATGGACAGACAGTCTCCTGTGTCTGTAACACGCCCCCCACTCCCACAGTTGTGCTCCCAAAGCTTCCTATGGCTGTGAGAAGTATCATACAAGCATAGTCAGAATCAACCTTCTGGGTGGGTTTTAGTCCTTTTGTTGAGTGACTTTCTCCTGCCCTTGGGGACATTCCCAGGCTCCAACTCTTCCAATGACATTGCTGTTTCCATGGGAACAAGGCTGCTTCAAAGAGGAAAGATGTGGAAGGATACAGAGGCAGGCAAAGGAGGGAGGACACGAACCTCAGGGTGAATGACAGACTAGAGAAAGGGGTAAGAAATGAGGAAATTATGTGCCGCAGAATCGGCTACCCCACATTCAGAGCAGGGTGAAGTCGGCTAGTAAGGAATTCTTTAGCTTCCCGAGAACTTCTGCCATCATGGGCAGGGGTCTGTCAGTGTGGAGTTGCCAGGGATGCAGCTCCTTCCAAGTGTGGCTCTCTAACTCAGTGTCTCTGGGAAGTTCTGCCACAGCTCTGATTGTTTCCCGCAGAGGGTCGGGGTGACGAAGACAAAGGCTTGCTGCAGTCTGCAGCTAAAGGCTCAGCAGTCTCCTGTGAGCAGAATGCAAAAACAGTTTTCCAGGCACGGCTAGGCCTGGCTGTCCACAGCCGGTGAAGGCCACTGGCAGCGGGGACCCAGTGTGGCCCTGGGATAGGAGCTGTGCAAGGAGAGCTGTGAGGGACAGGTGCAAAAGGCCCACTGAGGCAGCGAGGACTGGCAGGCCATGGGTAGCAGCCATGTAGCTCAGGGAGGAGCACAACCTTACTTCTCCACTCAGGAAGTCCCTCAGTGCTCTGGGAGGTGCTGGGAATTTTTACAGACCCCCCCCAAGAGGCTGCTAAGGCTCCAGATTCCACGATCCAATGGGGAGTTCACTTTGAAGGTGAAAACTCCAAGCATCTGTCAGAACCAAAGATGATTTTGCACAGAAGTTGCAGTTTCCGGGCTAAAATCACCAGAGCAGGGCCCAGCAGGATGGCTCAGTGGTCTAAAGCGCCTGCTTAGGAAAGCTTAGGCAGCTGCAGGGACCATGGTTCAATCCCCAGCACCACATGCTGCGCCAGCCCTGCCCTCAGGGCAGGCTGAGCTGGCCATAAAAATAACTAAATAAACAAACAAAAGTTCTGAAACAAGAAAAAAAAAATCTTAATAAAAAAAAAATCACCAGAGTTCCCCAAACTGAAGTCTAAAGAGCAAGGTGCATGGTTCCCCCATACTGCCAGCAGTCCTTCGCCATCTGTAGAAGCTTGGCACCACCATGTTGTAACCATAGTATGTCCTTTGAGCAATGCTGGGCAAGTCCTGCTAGCACTGCAACCATAGCTTATTGGAGTGACTCCTGCACCATGGCCACTGACAGAAAGAGTTCACAAAACAGGGCTGCAGCTTAAGCTTCCACACCAAGGGCTCACTGTTCACTGCTCTCTATGTTACCCTAAAGCCTAAGAAACCTGATTCTTCACAGACCTCCAAAAAGAACAAAGAAGCAGCATCAAGAATGACACTGAAGAAAAACTCTCTGTTAAAAAAAAAGGCTCCTCCTAGGTCTAACAGTAACAGCCTCAGAAGAATCTGAGCATTCTTCCCCGTTTCTATGGCTTGCTCATTCCTGCCACAGGAATCTTCCAGAAGAAGGCAGTGCATTCTGAGGTGGTGCATGTTTTCTCTGTCAGGCAGAATAAAGTGACAGGTGATCTGGTGAGGTGTGTGTGGAAGGCTATAGTGTAGGGATATTCTAATCTCTGAGTTTCTAAAATAGCATCGTGGACTCAGTATCAAACCCAAGAAAGACAATCACCAGTTAAGGGAGAGAAAAACCATCCCCCAAAGTCAAGAAATGCTATAGGCGAAGCCTGAGCAAATCTTTCCCGTCTCCTAGACCCTGAGTCCACCCTGCCCACACCTACCTGCAGAAGGCCCCTATGTTCTCCACCAGGTAGCACTGGCCGCCATTGTGACAGTAGCTGGGGAAAAGGTCACACACGGACCGGCAGGAGCCATTGTGGCGCACAAAGCCACTGCGGCACAAGGTGCCATTTTCACTGGAGGCCAGGTCCTTGCCTGGCTCTCCTGGGTGGGGCCTAACGGCAATACTGCTGCCAGGGACTAGCCCCAGGGTATGCTGTGGAGGGACAGCATGCCACCGACCAGTGGGCCGGCCTGTTCCAGGCCCTGTGCCGGGCATCTCTGTGGGCAGAAGGTCATTTTCATCTTCCAGGTCTCCGCCTCCCACAGCATCCCTGTCATCGTCTTCCTCCTCTTCCTCCAAGTCATCATAGAAGGACGTGGTGGGGTAGAAATCAGATTCATCAAAGGGGGTGAAGTCATCGTACAGGTCAAGCAGGCTCCAGGAAGGAGTCTCTCCTTCCAGGTCGGGATGGTGGTCTGAGGTTCCTGGTGACCCTGGGAAGCTCCCCAGGTCAGCACCATGACCGTCACTATCCAGTCCTTCAAAATAGTCGATGTCGATGATCTCTGAGGCTGGTTGGGGCTCTAGGGTGCCCGGAAGGGGCTCAGTGGGCCCTGGCTCTTGAGGATCAGGGGTGTTGCTGCCCAGGTGCAGCCAGACCTCCAAGGGACTCTCCTTTGGGAGTTCAGGACCTGGGCTCAGCTGGTGGGCATTGGTGGGTGAGGGCAATGCCTTGGCTTCAGCAGCCTCAGGTGGGCTGGGAGGCACCGTCAATTGCTCCAGGGTGTCGACGGGAGCTGAGAGGGTGGCTGGCAGGGGCTGGACATCACCACTACCTGCCTCTGTGGTCACCCCGCCAAGGCCTGCACTGTCGGGCTCCAGCCAGGTAGTGCTGGTGACCGCAGCAGAGGCCTTGGGCTCCTCCTCAGACCTGAAACCGGTCTCAGGGGCACCTGGCACATTCCACGTGTTATCATCCTCCTCAGCATCTGGCAGGCCCACCTCCCGTGTCTCGTTGCCATGCGGCTGCCATGCCTGGCCGCTCTTCACCAGCTGGTCAGCCTCAGCTGCGCTGCCTACCTCACGCGCTGTAGGAGGGAAGGCAAAGGGCATCAGGATGAAGCTTGTGAAGCCCTCGCCCATTGAGCCTCACGTGCCCTGTACCACCCAGGCCACGCCCCACTTTAAGCTCCGCCCCTGGGTCCACCCCCAAGTCTGGGTAATGCACCCAAGCCAGTCTCCTGCATGGCCCTCCCAAGACACGACCACAGTCTAACACACTGAGCCAGGATGTCCCAAGTCTGGCCCATTCAGGAGTCTCACCCTTTGGCCTCACCCATCAAGCCTTGCTCCCTACTCACAGCCAGACTCCACCCCACCACTAGGCCCCATCCTAGCCTAAACCTCAGACCCCGCCCACCGGCCTCCATCTCAGCCAGACCCCGCCCCGAAGCCACACCTCAGGACCCCGCCCACACAAGGCCCCGCCCCAATATCACAGAAGGTCACGCCCCACTTCCAAACCCCGCCCCGAAGTCTCACCCTCAGGCTCCGCCCCGCCCCAGACCCCAGTTCCATTTCAATCTTAGACCCCTTTCCACCCCAGCCCGGGCCGCGGGCCCAGCTCCCGAGAAGCTCTTCTCTCTGTCCCGCCTGCCCCACAATTCCCGCCCTAGCCACGACCTCGCGTGTCCCGCCCCCTTCTGCAGCTGGCAGACTCTGAGACCCTCGGCCCCTCCGCCCCGGCTCGGCCCCGGCGTAGCACCGGTCGGAGCTCCGGCTGCAGAGCTCGGGCCGCGGCAGGCACTTACCGGACACAGCCCCCGCCGAGAAGACCCGCATGGCCCCCAACAGCAACAGCAGCCGCGGTAGCGGCGGCGGCCCCCGGTCCGGGCCCATGGCGCGGCCCCGCCGTGGTGCGCGGTCCGCCCGGCGCTGCGCCTCTCTCACCCGCGCCCCGCCCGCGCTGCGGCCCCTCAGCCCGCGGTGGGCAGCGCGCGCCGCCGCATGCCGCCGCCGCCGTCCCCGTCCCCGCGCCGCCTCCTGCCCGCGCCGCGCTCGGCACCGCCCCCGCTCCCCCCCACCGTTGCCGCACGTAGTGCTGACGCCGGCGGGGACGACGACCCCCGCCCGGGGCGCAGACGGCGGGCGCGGGTCGACAGGTGCGCGCGAGCCGGCGGGGCCGCGCTCCGCCTCCGGTCCCGAGTCTAAGCGTCCGACCTGGAGCCCCGCACGCGGACACGGGGCGGGGACGGCGCGGCGGGACCAGCAGACTTGAGGCGGGGCTCGGAGGGCTTGGGTGCCGCTCCCGTGGGAAGGGGTGTGTGCCCGCGCGTGCAGCGGGCAGGAGGTCCGAGGCCGGGGCGGGGGCTGGGCGGCGCGGGCACTGGGGAGGGGGCGAACCCGACGGGCTGGCCCTAATCGGATCAGACCTAATCCGCCCGTCTGGAGAGTCGCTTGCCAGCTTCCGCCCAGCCGGCCCGGAGGGCTGCCGGGGAGGGCACGCGATCCCAGCACCATGGCCACTGCTCCCTCCCGTTGGCTTACTTGTGCCCTAGCTAGCGGCCTTTCATTCCTGTCCTTTTCTAACTCCCCACAATGCACGCAACTCCCGGTGGTCTGGGCCCCAAAGCTCAAGTATCTGGGTGGACCAGGGAGGCCTGGCACATGGACAGGGGCCCACGCGTCATTCTGGGAGCCCGTTTTCCATGTTGGTGCAGTCTCGGCCATTTGATGAGGAGGCAGAGTAGTAGTCTTGTCACCTAGTTTAGCACCTGCAAGCCCACTGTATCTTCCTCTTGATGCGCTGTGAACCCACACGATGATGTGTGGCTCTCAGCCTTTGGCTATGGGAGCAGCTCTGGTATTTGAGAGACGCTCCCATTCTGTCGTGAAGAGGGCTAAATTTGTGACCAAGATGGAGATTTCACCTCCTGATGCAGCTGCGTTGGTTCAAAGCCTGTTTCCCCTGCAAAAACTACGGGTGCTGCCTGGTGCCCCCTACCCTCCAGGCCTGCCTGGGAAACTACACTAGACAACTCCTTTGCTATCACTTTGGCTTCTGAGCTTCTCCAGCCAAGAGCATTCAGACTCGTGTGCCTGCATCAGTGCCAAACCTAGAGGTAACCTGACCAACTCTGTGGAGCTGGCAGGGAGCCCCGGTGAAGGTATGGGGAGCAACCACACCCACTTCAGAACGAGAGACCCACTTGCTGGCTCTTTCCACGCTTAGTGCCACCTTCAGGGACAGTGAGACATTAGCATGACCTTAGTACTTGCCTGCTGGCCAGAGGCAGCGTCAAGGTTCGGCTCTCCAGCCCATCTGTGCCTCCCAGTCTGCAGTTTGTCACTTGTACTCTGAGGTCTCTTCGCTATCACCCTGGCTTCTGAGCTTCTTCAGCCGAGCCCATTCAGGTCCTCCCCTTCTCCATGTCATGCGTTCTTGTGTGGTTATCAGAGTGGACTGCAGATGTGCTGACCTCCTGAGCTGCCTAGGAAGGTCTCAAGGACAGGATGGACTTCTGTTCGGGTTAAAACTCTGCCCCTGCTTATGTTTGTCATCTTCAATATGTTTTATTATTTCTGCATGTGGTACATCCCCTGGTGTTTTTTTTTTTTTTTTTTTTTTTTTTTCCTGGTGCTACTGGGGATCATCTTTTATCTTGCCACAGATTCTTGTTAAATCATCCGGGGTGAGGGCTCATGGTATAGCTCAGTGGACTAAGTGCTTGCTTTAGGGAAGTGCAGGAGCCAGAGTTGATTCCTGGCCCTTACTGCCACACCAGCCCCATTCTTGGGCTCACTGAGTGGGCAATGGAGTCTGGATGTCGTGGCACGCACCTGTAATCCCAGCACTTGGGAGGTAGGAAACAGGAGGATCACTATGAGTTGGAGCTGCATAGTGAAACCCTGCACCAAAAAATATAAAAAGTTGGGCTGGGTTCGAATTTGTCTATCTTCCTGCTTTAGCCTCCTCGAGTGCTGGTAGAGGTGGGCACCACCATGCTTGGCTTTGGTGTGTGTATGTGAGACAGGGTTTTGCTAAACCCATGCTGCACTTTATTGCACCCTGCACAGCAGCTGGGATTACAGGCATGTACCAAGCCCAGCTGTTTTAGAATTGATAAAACATGTAAAATATCTCTATCCTCAGCTGTCTTCTTCCCTTTCTGAGGGGCAAATTCTGTTACCACTTTCCTCACTTAGTTTTGGTTTTAGCTTTTTCTTGGGGAGTAGGGGTGGTGCCAGGGACCAAATCCATAGCCTGTGTGTGGGAGGCAAGTGTTCTACCACTGGGCTGCACTCCCAAACCCAAATTGGGATTTTACATAAAGTTATCATTCTGCCATTCTGATCCTCCTGAGTGTGGGTTTCAGGACTAAGCACAGCACACTTGGCTGGGTGACACCCACAACAGGAAAAGCTCAGCCAGGTGGTGGTGTCCTGGGGAGAGCAGGAGTTGCACCAGTGTGCCCTTGGGAGATCAGTAACCCGACTCTTCCCAGAGTGCTAAGCTGCACAGGAGTCAATACATTGTTTTTTATTTATTTATTTATTTATTTATTTCTGGGAACAATGGGGAGAAATGACACAAGGACCAGTGAATAAGACTGACCTCTGTCTACAGCTTGCACCTGAGGGCCCTCCACTTGCACTGTGTACCCTTGGGGCACTTAGCTGTCTTGTGTGGCAGCGGTTCTCCTGGGTTGGTGTCCTGCTGCTGGAGCCAGGCCTGCTGAGCACTATGGCTGTGGTTGCACAGCTTCCTGGGGGAGCAGGCAGAGGTGCTCCAAGCGCTGTGAAGGGGCATGATTTGGCCCCGATAGGCAACCTCATGGTTCTTGGGTTTAAATCTTCAGTATTGTTAACTCTAATTTGCCTTGTTTTTCACAGTTGCACTACAGCTTTCTTACTGGTTTTATCTGTGAACTGACAGATTAAGCAGTGCTGCGTGAGACCATGCTAATGTAGTAGTAGTGGCAGGGGCAGGACTTGTACCAAGACTGTGCTTTCAGACCGTTCATCTCCTTCCTGCCTCTTCAGTCTCAGAATGGGGATCAGTGCGGAGGTCAGGTATCAATGAAAGCTGTTTTCTCCTGTCTCCACCCATGTGCCCCACTTTCACTTGAACACTTAAGAGTTACTGCAGTGAGCCAGGCATGGTGGTGCATGTCTGCAATCCCAGCATGTGGGCCACCGAAGTGGCAAGTGTACCAGTCTGAGCAACAGAGTGAATTCAAGGCCAGCCTGTAACTGAGACTCAAAAAACCAAAAAAGAGCTGGGGAGGTACAGCTCAGTGGTTTAAGCACATAGCTGGCAAGCACAAGGACTTGCTTGATTCCCTGTACTGCATGCTGGGCTGGCCCCCAAAGCCAGGTGTTGTAGCACACATCTGTAATCCCAGTGCTAGGGCAGCTGAGACAGGAGGATAGCTGTGAGTTTGAGCTGTGTAGTGAGACCCTGTACCCATTAAAAACAAACAAAACAAAGAGGGAACGTAAGTTCCTTTATGTGGGACTTTGTTTTAGGATGGGCTATTGAGAACAGGCCTACTTATACCATTCTCAGGAAAGGAGGGCTGGGACTAAGGTCTTCGTACTGTCCACAATTTCCTAACTGCAGAGAATTCTGGATTCCCAGTTGAACAAATGGTGCCCTTATCTCAGAAGAAAAGGACATCACAATATGAAAGTAGTCATTTTACTCAGACAATAGGCAGACTGTAAAGGTCTCCTGAATTACTAATCCTAACCCCAAACCCCAGCCAGGTGTGAGAAAGCTACAATTTAATGACCTATGACTAGAGTCTCAGAGGTAGAACAATTTGATTATATGTAAGAGACTCACTGCCTCAGCAGGTGACCCAAGTACTTCTCGGGGCCCCTGTGGCAACTGCAGAGTAAGCCAACTGGAGCAAAGGATACTATAGCTCTGATGGCCATGAGAAACCCATCAAGTATCAGGGCCAAGTCGGCCACACAAAGTGGCCCATGCAAATTCCTGAGTGCTGCTGCTGCTGACTCCTTCCACATCATCTGCTAGTGAGGTACATTAGACAATAGACTGACACAGAACCAGAGTGGTGGGGCATGTCTTCCTCTTTTATTGGCTATGGTCACTGTTCTGTAGTAAGACATGGCTCTTTTGCTGAGGTCTGAGGGTAGGTGGCAGTGGCCATGTCTCCCTGAAGGGTCACTTCACATCAGATACCTGGCTGCATTCCCTGGAGGTGCCAAGTTCCAGGAAAGGCCTCTAGGGGCACTAGTCTTTTTTTTTTTTTTTTAATTTATTTATTTTTTTCTTGTTTCAGAACCTTTGTTTGTCTCTTCACTCATTTTTATGGCTGACTCAGCCCACCCTGAGGGCAGGGCTGGCGCAGCATGTGGTGCCGGGGATCGAACCGCGGTCCCTGAAGCCGCCCAAGCTTTCCCAAGCAGGCGCTTTAGACCACTGAGCCATCCCGCCAAGCCCCTAGGGGCACTAGTCTTAAAGATAGCTCCACACAGTGGCGCACATCCTAGCTACTCAGGAGGCTGAGGCAGGTCTGCCAGTTTGAAGCCAATCTGGGCAACCTTAGCCAACTGTTTCAGGCAATGGGAGATGGTGGTGTAGATCAGCGCAAAGTGCCTAGGCTCTCTCTCTCTCTCCTGTCCTGGGAGGTGGCAGAAGTGGATGGCAGCTTCTGCATGGCAGGCCAGAGGCAGGAGAGAGGGATCAGATAAGGACCATTTACCAAGTCCCCTATGAAAGCCAAAACACAGCAGTGTGACGAAGTCAGCACAGCTGGCTCTGGAATTTCAGCTTAAAGTGAATGATTCAACTTTCCCCCTTTAGTCAATGTGACTGTCATAGTGCTCTCTTGAGTTAAAAGAGACTATAGCCAGACGGGTGGCTGGCTCAGAAGCCACATGGAAAAGAGGTGGAGATCCAACATGAGACCAGGGGTGTGGAGGAGGGTGACAGTTTCTTTGTGGTTCATCTCTGCATTCCATTCTAAGATGGCCTTAAGTGGAGACACATAGGGCTAGGGACTTAAGAAAAATATATTTGGTTGTTGCAGGGTCTCGCTACACAGCTCAATCTTGTGGTAACCTTGCTTTCAGCCTCTCCAGTGCTGGGATCATAGGCATGTTCCACCACACTTGGACTCTGAATGGCTCAACCCAATCTGGGAGCAAGGTTGGCATAGCATGTGGTACCAGGGATCTGAGATCCCTGTGCTTCCCTAAGCAGGCACTTTAGTCCACTAAAGTGGACTATCCTGCTGGCCCAGGGTTAGGGATTCTTATCTCTCACTGCTCCCAAGAAACAGCAGGGACTTGGTGAGCACAGGGGCTGCTATATCACAGAGGACAACTTGTGGGACCTCATACTTTATCCCCCAGTTGTTTCCAGGAAACTACAATGTTGTTTCCTTTTCTTCCTGAGGACATAGTACCTATATAAAGTACTATTCATGGCCTAGTATCCTCCAGCCAGTTAGAAATAGGCACTGGCCACCCTATTTCATGACTGTGACTTTGCTGTAGGCTAACACCTGGTGTGTCAGAGGTGCTCAGACACTTACTGGGTGAAGGGAATGGCAGTGCTTTTCCCAGCTGGGTTGGGAAGCTCCAAGAACTTGCTCAAATGAGAGAGAAGCAGCCTTGGCAGCTTGTGGTACAGGGGACTCCCAGTCCACACTCAAGTATTCTTGAGCTGGGGGAATTACTCCATAGGAAGGACATGAAAAAAACTATGGAAGACTGGTTAGCTGTACAGGTCTCACTGTATTCCAGAAGTCTGTTGTGTTCAAGTTTCTAAAGTTTAGATCAAGGATTAGTTTCTGTACAGGAACCAGAAGTGCCAACCAGCTTCAGCGCTGCCCTAGACCCACACTTCACTGAGGGACTGGTTCCTATGTCCACATAGAGTGTCTTCTTTGGCTCACTCGATCATAGCATCTTCTTAGGTGTGTTGAGAAACTGTCCATAGTGCTGTGTTCACAGAACGTTCTGCCCCTGAAGGCTGCCTAAAGTGTATCCTGACACTGTAAGATGAGATTATTCCTCATTTGGGGGTACCAGGATATTGGCCATGTTTTCTGGAGAACTTCACTTACCATTCTTCACTGTGAGGCAATAGAACGGTAGGTGTGGCACACTCAATTTCCTGTTCCCAAGGCATTATACAAAAGAACTTGTGAGGAGGGCCTGGGTCATGGGCTTTTAACTGCTTAGACAAGCTGGGGCTGATTCTTAAGATTCTTTACAAGGTACAGGGTGATACTGGGGTATGGATGCAGAAGAATGGACCAGAATCCAGAAATGGTATTTCATTTATTCATTTGCTCCAATTTCTCAAAACTCCCTCCCCTCATTTTTCCAAAATAACACCACACTGAGAAAGATGTTTGTACAAAAACCACTTATTATTACCCCCTCAAAAAATTGGGTGCCCTTATTACAAGAATGAAACCAGATTAAAGACAAAAAAATAAAATGTCACTTATTCTGAAACATAACAGTACTGTATTCAGGTATTTTGTAGATTACCAGCATAGTAAAAATATTTCCACTTGCATGTTTAAATTTGAAAGTGATCACATGAAAGACCTGAGGTTACAAGGGACCACAGTAAGAACCAGAATTCTATTTTCTCTCTAGGCCTCCAAGGGAAAATGAAGCATTTGGAATGAGTTTCCTTTGGGAAAGACTAGAAGCAGGGAAAACCCTGGCCATTGCTGAAAGGGTCTGGGGTCTCCCTGGAAGCAAACTTCAGTAGGAACAAGCTCATTTCCATTTCCGCTCAGGAGTCCAGAACAAATGTGCGCAAGGAACAAGATCTCTTTGCTTCCACTATTCTAGTACTCTGATGCTGACCAGGGGTACCTGGTAGAGACAAACCTGAGGGTCTGAAGGCAAATCTCTATTGTGGCTTTATTTTTTGCTTTTTGATATCAAGGGAAAAAGTTCTAAGGTGTTTTACAGACACCTCCCTACACCTCATATGTAAAGCTTTAGAAAATATGTAGAAAAAGGTATCCAAAAGATGTTCTACCTTGCATCCTAAATTATACAACTGCTGCTTGAGAATGTGAAATGAAGGGCCAGGCGCTCTGGAAGCCACACTCTTTTGCTACTCCTAGGACTGAACAGAGCTGGAAGGAGGACAAGACACAAAACTGAGAGCTGAAGTCACTCAGCAGGGATAGATATGGGCTCAATTAAGGCATTTTTTTGTGGCTCTTCTTCTAGAATGGCACCCACCCTCCCAGCCTGAGTACCCCAAACATTAAAGCATGATGCTCTGGAACCAAGGGAGGTCTCTGGTACCCTCAGTGTCTCAACAACCCAAAAGATGGAATGTGAGACTGCAGAAAGGCATAGGAGGAGGCTGGTGATTCTGCCTCACTCTTCTAAATCCCATTCTGGACCTAAGTACCGCCTTATGAATTCCACCCACCCTGGCTACTGCAAGAGGTAGTTTGGGGACTTGACCCCAGACATCGCAACCAAGTTCCATGAGCTAAATTGTTCAACACTACCTACTTTTTAAAAAATTTTATTTTGAAGGTGTTTTTTTTTTTTTTTTTTTTTTTTTTTTAAATATATATATAAAGAAGGAGAAAAAAAGCAGGCATGCAAAGCAGGCTAGACTGATGGGGAGGGAGCCTACTGTCTTAGTCTCCTTAAATTCTCCTGGCTCAGCTAGGGAGCTTTCGGAGCCTCCCCAAATCCAGCTCTCAGAAAAACAACACGCCCACTACAACCCAGCAAGTCATCTGCATAGAAAATCAGAGCCAGTGGGCTCAAGAAGGAGTGACTATGTCCTTGTTTGTGTCTGTGCCCTTCTCTACCGTGTACCAGTTACAAGGACGTCTGCCAGACTGGGAAGAGCCCCCACCTCCCTCCCCTGAAATAGCTATCAATGGGGTATCCCTTCCCATCTCTTCAGTCTGCTGCACTGATGCATGACCAGTCTTGGGAAATTTCACCAGCAGCACCATTCTTAGCTCAGATAAGCAGAAATAAGGTCACTTATAATGCCTTAAGGTGTGTCCCCTGTGGCTGTATCCTTCTGCCCATCACCATTTTTTGGTTCCTATTAATTTAGGGTGCTCTCCTTTAAAATAGTCATAACAAAGAAGAGATAATAATTATAGAGGATTATACACAGAAGTATAAGAAAGTAAAAACCAGGAGAGCAAAAACTGACACTGAATACTAATGCTGAGAGGATCTACCGATAAATTGCCCGTACCACCTCACAGGGGATAGGACAGGACTGGGAGACACAGGCTGACTTGAGGACAACCACAGCACACTGTCCACATAGGTGTCCCATTTAGCATAGGATGTGTCAGAGTGTAGAAAGGCGGTCAAGAGGAGTGGGGAGACATGGGATGTGCACTGGGGCTGTGAAAATAAAATCTTGAAAGAAACCCAAGGCGGCTGAGGAGTCTCATCACCCACATGCCAGCTCCTGGTGGTGGGCGTGGAGGTTTCTTGCTCTTCCGGCTAAGGAGTGGCTGAGGCAGGTGGGCCTGGAGCAGGTTGGGGAGGAACGCCTCCTCCATCTGGTGGTGGTGGTGGCTGTGGCGGAGGGGGATCTGAAATACATGCAAGGGAAACGTGTCACTGACGAACACAAGTGTACGTGTATATGAGAAACAAATACTTTCCTTGGAGACAGGCAGGCTGGTGCAGTGACCTCCTGGCCACTGAGCATGCTGCTGACCCTCGCCAGGCACAGGGCAACGGATGATGCCTCAACCTGCCCAAGCTCTTTTCAAGGCTTAATCCTTCCCAGGATCACTATACTCTCTTTCAGAACTCCATAGCATTTGAGTTTATTCCATTTTAATGATTCCCTTTGCTAAGTCTCTAAATTTCATTTATATTGTGTGTGTGCATCTGTGTGCACATGCGGATGTATGCGGTACTGGGGATTAACAGAGAATATGCACCAAGCAACATTTCTAGTTCTATAAAAAAAGAAATTTCTGAGCTGGGTGTGGTGATGCACACCTATAATCTCTGTCTCAAAGCACCAACAAAATAAACAGCACAAAAAATTCTCTTTTTCAGATAGCGTCTTGTTAAATTATTACACAGCTAGAGTAAACTTGTATGACTCTCCATAGCAATCTCACCCAGTTCCCTTTACTAATTTTATTTCTTCAGTTAAATAAATGGCTCCTCTCTGGCCAAATATCATGCCTTGTTTTTTCTTTTTCTTACTGTCTAGCCTTGCTGAGCACAACACAGATTACTGGCTGGGCATGGTGTCACATGGCTGTAATCCCAGCATTTGGGAGGCTAATGCAGGAAGATCCTTCAGAGTTTAAAACCAGCCTGGGCTACAAAGTGAGCTCACTGCCAGTCTTAACTGAACAGGGAGATGATCCTGTCTCAAAAAAGACAGAAAAACTCCCAGATTATCAACCACCCTTGCAGCGCATTCCTTCCACCAGGGCTGCTCACAAGGTGGAGAGACCTGGGGTCTCATAGCTACCCAACTGCAGCCCTAGTTTATGGCCAAAACTAGGCTAGATCCTCATAGGAACAATTAATGAGTGGCCATCTGGTCTGGCCTGTCCCTTTTCAATGTTAGCTCCTTTCATGTACAAAGAAAACCTGGAGATTATTTAATCAAGGGTCCCAAAAATCTCTAGATCTTGCTAGAAATGAAAACATGAAACAAAGCACTGTTTTGCTTAATGTCAGTTCACCCTAAGCCCCAAGCTCCCAGAGAATCTGAAGCCACTTGGCCACTATGACCTGCCCCAAGAGCCTGACAGCCAGGTGAGCAGCTGAGAACTCCTCCAATAGTCAGGCAAGGCAGTGAACTCCTCTGAACCCCCAACACAACATGGTACTCCCTTAGGGACCCTTGAGGGTAGAGTCTTGAGGTCACAAACCATGGGAAGCCAGCAGGACACAATAGTGAACTGACCAATGGCATCTCTCAGATGGCAATGGCCAATGCCATGGAAGCCAGTTCATTTGTCCACTGCTTGAGAGATGGCTTGGCAAGCACCCGTTTCTATATCCACAACACTGTACCCTCTGACCATCACTCAAAGGAGATCATCGGTTTCCCATCCACCCAGCTGAACCATGTCCAATGTCTTTCTTCTGTGCACTGCTCTGCCCCAAGCCCTGGGAACCCAAGGTGAGTAAGGAACAAGGCCCTGGGTAACCTGCCTCCTTTGCCTTGGGATGTGAGCATTCAAAGAACTTTGTATCTCATCTTGTAACTTTTAGTAAACTCTATCCAACTGTTCATTTCTTTGTTCCCAAAATTCCTAAAGGGCAGGGATTCTTATGTTAGTCTTCCAGTCTTTATGAATAGGACGCAACTCCCTCACCACATGTATGAATTTCCAAATGAACCAAGGATTAGCAATGGTCCTGAGGACCTGGCTGATTCAGGAAGGACTGTGGGGCTGTTTCCTACTAAACAGGTCTATAGAATGAAAGGGCAGCCTAGAGCCTCCAGAGTAGTACTCTGGGGGCAGGAGAGAGCAGGGCTTGTGGGAAACCTGACCTGGCCTTCACGTATGGCACCAGCCAGACACTGCTGAGCAGCACCAGCGCTCTGTCCACTGGTCACCGGGACTTCCTACTCCTTGCTAACAAGGCTGGGAATCTCCTCCCGCCAGTGTATGCAGCCGCGACCAATACAATAAGAAAGGCTAAAAGAAAATTGTTATTGTAAAATGTTCTAGCAAGGAGAAGGACCACTAGAAGCATTGTATGTGTGCTGAGACTCAACCTGGACAGATTTCAATAGGTGAACAGAACCCTCACTGGCCTCTCCACAGACTCTGCTTGAAGCAGTGTGTCCACTGTCACCTGCCCACCACAGTACTGGCCTGAATTGATTTTGTGGAATCCAGTGTCATGGCTAACACTGTCCGTGGAGCACATCCCATCCTGACAGACCTGGGGAAACCTGTCTTCACCTTTGCTACTTACACAAGCCATTCGGTGCTGTGAGGGGCCCCCGTGGTCCTAAGATGTTTCCTGGCATCGGAGGCATACCAGGAGGGGCAGGGCCGCTCCCTGCAGGGTAAATGCTGGCTGCCACGGTGGGCATCATGCGGCCCTGCATGGGCTGGCTGGCCATCATGGCACCTGGGCCGGGCATCTGACCTGTGGAGAGGGTGAAAAGTCCTATAAACACTCTAAGCAGCAAAGCAGGAAAAGGAACAACAAACTTTAAGCCATGATGGCTTGCTCCCTCCAAAGGACCCGAAATAGCAACACCCAAACATCTGTAATCCTCTCAATGCTTTTACTTTTAATTGTCCAAACAATATTATCATAAACTTATCCCTTCAACCAGAGAAATCAGCAGTATAATTATCTCATATAAAAAATGTATTATCTCCGGGCGTGGTGGTGCACGCTTGTAATCCCAGCACTCGGGAGGCTGAGGCAGGAGGATCGGTGAGAGTTCGAGACCAGCCTGAGCTACAAAAGTGAGCTCAAGGCCAGACTGAACTGCATAGTGAGACCCTGTCTCAAAAAAAAGACCAAAAAAAATAAATAAATAAATAAAATTAAAAAAAAATCCTTTTGCTTTTCCCTTTCTTTTTTCCATTCCCCTAAACCAGTTTCTCTTTGCTTTTAAAGTTACTTCCTGGGGCTGGGGAGATAGCTCTGTGGCACAAGTGCCTGTCTGGCAAGTGCAAGGTTGTGAATTTGAATCCCAGTCTCTCACACACACAAGTTTCTTTCTATTTTGGATCACATTCTTTCAGCTTCTCACACCAGGACACTAGGGAGACAATATGTTTACACATGTTGCTTATTTATTGCACTTATGAGTATGGTCTCAAGTTGCATCTATTTACCTATTAGTCTCTAGTTTATCCTTCTTTGTGGCTGAATAATATTCCATTACATAAAAAGACTATCTTTTTTATCCATTTCTTGGTAGATGAGCATTTGGGTCATGTCCAAGACCTAGCTATTACAAATTTTGCTGCTATAAACATGGGTGCAAACTGGGCATGGTGCACAGGCCTGTAATCCCAACGCTGGGGAGGCTGAGATATGAGGATCACAAGTCCAAGTCTTGCATAGCAAGACCTTGTACCACATACATACATACATACATACATACATACATACATACATACATACAAGATTTAAAAACTTAGGGACCGGGGAGATAGCTCTGTGGCACAAGTGCCTGCCTGGCAAGTGCAAGGTTGTGAGTTTGAACCCCAGTCCCACAAAAAACAAAGAAACAAAAAAACACTTTTAAAAAATGGGTGCACATATATCTGTGTGGCACATTTTTCATTCTTCTGGGAAGATACTCAGTAGGAGAACAGTGAAGCCAAAGGGGACCTCCAATCCTAGTTTTCTAAGGAATTGCCACACTGATTTCCACAGTGGTTGGACCAGTCTACACTCTCACCAACTGTGGAGAAGAGTTATTTTTCCCCATAGCCCCTTAGCACTTGTTATTGGCTGAATTCTTGATGGTAGCCATTCTATCTGGTGAGAACAGAATCTCAGTGTTTTTTTATTTTGCATAACTTAAATGACCAGTAATGTTGAACATTTTTTCATATATTTGCTGTTTGTACTTTTTCATCTGCAAAGTAAATATCCATCTCTGATACCCATTTTTTGATTGAGTCTGATTTTTTTGAATTCTTTGTATGTTCTTTTTTTTTTTTTTTTTTTTTTTTTTTTTTTTTTTTTTTTTTTTTTTTTTTTTTTTTTTTTTTTTTTTTTTTTTTTTTTTTTTTTTTTTTTTTTTTTTTTTTTTTTTTTTTTTTTTTTTTTTTTTTTTTTTTTTTTTTTTTTTTTTTTTTTTTTTTTTTTTTTTTTTATATTCTTTTTTTGTTTGTTTGTTTTGTTTTTGTTTATTTATTTTTATGGCCGGCTCAGCCTGCCCTGAGGGCAGCGCTGGCACAGCATGTGGTGCCCGGGATTGAACCGCGGTCCCTGCAGCCACCTGCAGGCGCTTTAGACCACTGAGCCATCCTGCCGGGCCCTGTATGTTCTTAATAGTAAACTTTTGTCTGAGGAACATCTGTTAAGCATTTTTCCCCCTATATGGGGCTGTCTCTTCATGCTTAGCTTCTTATTTATGCATTTCTTTGCGGGGCAGCTATGTAGGGAGTGACTGATTATTCTAAACTCTGGGACAGGCAAGTAGTTTATAGCAATTACAAAGTTGACATGGTGGTACATGCCTGTAACCCCAGGATTTTGGAAGGGGAAGCTGGAGGTTTTACAGTTTAAGGCTAGCCAAGACTACTGCCAGTATCTTCCTGGGGATGCACAGACCAAGAGGAACAGAAGGAAGAAGACAGTGCTATCTTCAAAAGTCCTATCCACAAAAATGTCTCCTAAGAATCACAAGGCACTGGGAAAAGAGCATCATCTCTAGTGTTCTCAGGTTCACAACAGCAGACCCTCTGGACAAAAACATTACAACTCTGTAGCAGACCCAAGCCTTAGTCACATTTTAGATGTTGCTGTCCATGTGTTGCCATCATAGCTCTTCAGTTCTGCTGCAGGACCCTGAAGGCAGCCACAGATATAGGAAAGAGGTTTCTGACATGCTTGGACACAGGTTTCTAGCTTAGAAACCAGAATACCTCTTATAGTCTTGTGACACAGAGAAGCCATGGACCAGGACAAGTAACATCACCTGTGTCTGCCAATGGGTACATATTATCTCTTTCTACCAACTTCAGTCTGCACAGAGCCTCAAAAAAGACAGAACAAGCCAGCTGTGACAGTTACATTCTGTAATCCCAGCACTCTGAGAGGCTGAGACAGGAGGACTGCAAATTTCAGCATGGCCTGGGCAATTCAGTGAGACCCTGTCTCAAAAAAGGGCTGGACAAGTAACTCAGTAAGAAGACTCTGGTTTTAACCCCCACGCACAACTGCCACATGCACCGAACTTCTGCCAGCCTTTTCACAGGTTGAACTCAAGGCCTGTGCATTGAGCTACACCTCCAGCCTTCTAACACTGTTTTTTTGTTTTTATCTTTTGGTACCCGGAATCAGACTCAAGACCTTGTGCCTGCCAGATAAGCAATGTGCCACTGAGCTACATCCCTGGCCTCAAATGTTCTTTGAGACAGGTTTCTCTCAGTTGCCAAGGTATTTAGGCTGGGCCTGAACTTGTGATCCTTCTGCTTCAAGTTCCCAGAATGCTGGGACCCCAGCTGTGGATCAGTACCCCTCTCATGTCAGACATTTGTACTCTGCTGCCCGGGCTAAGCAGGGGTAGCCTGTAGCCCTGGGCAATCCCAGCCAGTGACTGCTGTCCAGCAACCACTCATCAGACTGCAGAAGCAGTCTGGACAGCACAGTGGCAGTGTGTGCCCACTTCCTCCAACACATCAGTTCGCAGGCAGGTTACCAGGGTAGCTTGGGCCTCTACTTTCTCAGCCAAATGGCTGTCCTCATAACCACAGGGCTTCCTTTGTGATCAGGGGAACTGCTTGTTTGTTATGGTACCTTAATGTGTCCCAGGCTCCTGTGACAGTTCTGAGACACCAAATATTTTCTTATACAGTCAAGCTCAGAGCTCTATAGATTTCTTTCTGATCACAGAACTAGTGGTGATGGGGGATTACCAATTAAGACCCTGGGCCTCTGACCCAATTCTCTCACCTGATTCTGGCTCACACGACAAAGCTTAAGTGAAAGGGCTGCACCTAATGTCTAGCTGTTACAAAGGTAGTCTGGGGGAGGGTGAGTGTGGCTCAGGGAGTCATCTGTGTCATCTGCCTGTGACTGACTACTAAGGAAAAAAGTCTCCAAAGGTGCCGCTCTGGGCTCCTCAGAGCAGAGAAAGCTACTTCATACACCATCTGCTGCAGAGGAGCTGGCCTGGCAGAAGACGCCCCCTCCCCCATCCTGTGATGGGCTGAGTTGCAGGGGCGGGCTCTTTCAGCAGGCAGTGCTGGTGACCAAGTTACCTGCTTAGAACCATTGGCCCACTTACCTATTTCCCTACATCTTTACTGCAGAAGCTGGGTAAGGCAGCTTTACAATTTTTAAAGGCTTTAAGAACTGCTAAAAATAAACAAATAGGGACCAGCGAGATAGCTCAACAGTGTAAAGCGCATGCTTAGGCAAGCTTAGGCAAGCTCAGGCAACTGCAGGGACCGCAGTGCAATCCCCGGCACCATATGCTGTGCCAGCCCCACCCCCACAGTAGGCTGAGCTGGCCATAATATAAAGTTTAAAAGTAAACAAATAATGCCCTTTCCTTTCACTTTCTGTAAATTCTTAAATCTTTCTGAAATGCAGGTTCTATCTATACTGTTTCAGACAAGGCCATAAAACCACTAAGAGCTTAGCTTTGAAAGGCTTAGGCAGAGGAGCTGTGAGAGCAAACTCAGCCCAGGCAACTGAACACTAAGTGAGGTGCTAGTAAAAACTAAGTGTGTGTGTGCATGTAAAGGTGAATAAGGGGCTGGGAACATAACCTAGCCACTGAGATATGGGTGACCACAACACAAGATAACAATGGTTCCTTGGAAGGCATGGCATGGGAGCAAAAAGGCAGAGCTGGAGAATGAACGCTTGCCTGTGCTGCAGGGACCAGGTGTAGACATCTGCCCACCTTCCAGCAAGCCAGGAGCACTCCAGCACAGAGGCTCACCACAGAAGCATAATGTCACATGTGACACAGCTCTGGGGACAGTGGCTTGAGCACAGCCAGGGAACGCAGTATGACAGTGACCTCACTGACAGCTCAGGTCAAAGAGCACAGAAAAGGCTTGGAGTGAGGTGACAAAGTCAAGCCCCTCAATAGCTGTGAGTTGTGTTCAAAGGAACCAGGAGAAGAGAGGGAGCCGAGATCCAAACTCAGGGCTGCCTGCCCCCAAACTGATTCTAAGGACCCAACCTAAAATGGAGTAGGATTTAAGAGGACTTGAAAGGAGAGAAAATCCATTTCTTATAGAGCAAGTCACCTACAACCTAAAGCTCTTGTGATTTCTGTGCTACTGGTCAGTGGCTCCCATGGTAAAGAGATCATGGAGGTAGCAGGGCCCAGGGAACTGAAAATGTCAGAGGTGGCCTCAGCAGCCAGATGGAAGGGTGTAACACTTTTCATTTAAGGGAAGATTCATGTACTTTCTTCTTCAGTAGATAGGTAGAGGAGGGAGATGAGAGAAAAGTGACTTCAAGATAGTAGCTACAAAGCCCAGGATGGTGGGAAGCTGTCCTACATGCACGATTTTCTCTTCCCCAAAAACATCAGACAGTTGAAGCCTGAAACATGAAAAGACTTGCTAAAATTAGCCTTAACTAGTAGAAAAATTCCTCCACATCCTCTCAGGTTTAGATTTTTTACTAAAACCTTTACACCTAGCCTATGTAATGAAGTACTAGTCCTGGATTTCGATGTCCTTCTTTGGGATGGAAGAGGAAGGTCAAAGAACAAAGATGGTAGAGGAAACCTGGGAGTATTCAGTCTGGGCCACAATTCATCAATCCATTCTTAACTGTGCACACCATGGTCTCTGGCTGTATCCTCAGGAGAACAAAAGCAATGCAACTTGGGCTCAGGAGGGCCTAGTGAGGGGACACCGGGCTGTGGGCCTGCCTGCAGATGATCTTTGTAAGATGGGATCTCTAGAAGGCAGCTCCACAGCCTCTCCATCACAGTCACCGACACAGGCTGACATATGTCAGGAACTGTCACTTTCCCCTTTGTGCTTAGTCCAGGGAGTGCAGTGGGAAGAGGTAAGTGGTCAGAATCCTTTCCTCAGTATTGTCTTCCATGGGCAGGTTGCGTTTTGGACCAGCAGGTCTAAGGGAGGCTAAGCCAAGAGGGTCATGAGTTCAAAGTAGCCTGGGTAATACAATGAGACTGTGAGACTATTATTTCTCTCTTCTTTTCTTTTTTGGGACAGGACCTTTAACTAAAATTCACAACAGTTGAGCTGGGCATGGTGGCTCACACCTGTAATCCCAGCACTGGAGAAGCTGAGGCAGGAGGATCGTGCCAGTTCGAGACCAGCCTGGGCTACAAAAGTGAGCTCAAGACCAGCCTCAACTACATAGCGAGACTGTCTCAAAAAGACTACACAAACAAACAAACAAAATTCACAGTAGTTCTGCTTCAACTTCTCCAATGCTAAGATTACAGGGGTAAAAATTCAAGGAACAAAAATTTGCAGAGAATACATTTCATTATATTACAGTTAAGGTTATTTTAAAAGTAGATCACTAGGTTATAATGGGTTAAATCTTAAGTCAATATTTTATTGATATAAAAATTTTTAGTTTTATCTCTGAAATAACACCATATTTAAATTTTCATCAAATCATCCCAATTCGTATTCTGACTTTCTAGGTATTTGTAAAAATTACCACTGGTGATATAGCTCAGCGGACTAAGTGCAGGGACCAGGATTTGATCCCTGGCACCGCATGCTGTGCTGGCTCTGCTCTTGGGCATGCTGAGCCTACCATAGAGTCCAGGCGTGCATGCCTGTAATTTCAGTACAAAGGAGGCAGAACTCAGGAGGATCACTATGAGTTGGAGTCTGTGATGCGTAATAAGATCCTGCACACACACACACACACACACACACACACACACACACACACAAGCCTGCTGGAGATGTAGCTCTTACCTGGCAAGTACTAGGCCCTGAGTTTGATTCCTGGTTCCAAAAAATAAAACACAAAATTCCTAGACTATTGATGAGGAAGGAGGAAACGATGCCCTTTTATTTTTCATTTTGAGACAGGATCCTGCTAAGTTATCTTGGATGGGCTTGAACTTGCAAGCTTCCCACCTCAACTTCCCAGAGTGCTGGGATCACAGGAGTGCACTACTATGTACAGCTTCTCACTTCCTTGTGGCTGACCTTGGTGGCAGGTAATTTTCCTAGGCCCATGTGCCAAGGCCCTAGAATCCTGATCACCTCATCTATACAAAGAGAGACAACCAGGAGTCAGAGGTGTCCTCCTTTCTCAGTAAGCAGCACAACGCAGCACCCCTGAAACGGTAAAGCCACACTCAGGCTACTCTTCTCATGGTCATCCAAGTGCTTTCATGGGTCAGACCCTGCATGAGACATGGGCCTGCACTGTGTTCAAGAACAGCCTCTATTATGGCTATGGATCCACGGGGGGGATCCTTTAGGACTCTCAAGACTCTGAAACAGCATCAAGTGCAGCTGTGTGTACTCTATCAGATTCAGTCTAAAAGTGGATATGTCAAATGTACAGTGGCAAAATTCCACAAATACAATTCTGTAGTCTTTGTTTTAGTAGAAACAAAGAAACAATGAACTTTGGACATTTCACTACTGATAGTAATTAAACTACAGAAAACCTGGAGTGCTCAGGTGAGTTAGGAGTAAGACCAAAACTTAAGAGTCAAGGCAGAGAGCTGGAGGCAAGAGCCAGGCTCCTGTGCATAGGCTCTAAGCACCAGACTGGGCCACTGCTGGGGAGGAGAGGGCAACAGAAACAGTGTAGAGGCCAAGACCAACACAATGAAATAAATATTGATGCCAGTGTGTATCAGTTATTGATGCCCCGGCCCATCAATAACTGTTCAAGAGCTCAAGACCTTTACAACATGCATCTGCTACCAATATGCTCTAATACTAATCCATAGATTTGTAAATATACACTATACACTCAGAAAAACTCAGAAAAGCCAGGTGGGCATGGTGGCACATGCTTGCAATCACAGAAGTCCAAGAGGCTGACGTAGGAGGATGGCAAGTTGGAGCTCAGCCAGAACCAGTCTCAAAATAAATATTTTTAAAAGGGCGCGGGGTAGGCTCCTGCTCTCACAGCCATTGCAGTACACTGAGCTCCATAGACAGCGCCGGGGCAAGTGAGAGCCAGATGGGCACCAGGTGACTCTGTACCACGCTGAGGCAAGTAAACACGGGCAGAGGAGATCCTAAGATATCATCATATGCATTCTTTGTGCAAACTTGCCGAGAGGAACACGAAGAAGCACCCAGATGCTTCCGTTAACTGCTCAGAGTTTTCTAAGTGCTCAGAGAGGTGGAAGACCATGTCTGCTAAAGAAAAAGGAAAATCTGAACACATGGCAAAGGCAAACAAAGCTTGTTATGAAAGAGAAATGAAAACTTACATTCCTCCTAAAGGAGAAACAAAAAAGAAGTCCAAGGATCTCAATGCGCCCAAGAGGCCTCCTTCAGCCTTCTTGTTCTATTCTCAGTATTGCCCCAAAATCAAAGGAGAACATCTTGGCCTCTCCATTGGTGATGTTGCAAAGAAACTTGGAGAAATGTGGAATAATACTGCAGCAGATGACAAGCAGCCACATGAGAAGAAGGCTGCTAAGCTGAAGGAAAAGTATGAAAATGACATTGCTGCCTACCAGGCTAAAGGAAAAGCTGATGCAGCAAAAAAGGGAGTTGTCAAGGCTGAAAACAGCAAGAAAAAGAAGGAAGAGGAGGAGGATGAGGAAGATGAGGATGAAGAGGAAGAAAAAGATGAGGAGGATGAAGAAGAGGATGAAGATGACTAAGTTCTAGCGCAGTTTTTTTTTTTTTTTTTTTTTTTTT